>APFE030758443.1:8776-91207 GCA_000404065.3 Pinus taeda | reverse complement strand
CTAGCACTCGAAGCCCATAAGCGTCGGGTCAAAGCCCAACATGAAAAAAATGCCAAGCCTCATTCTTACCAAGAGGGTGATCTTGTTTTACACTATGATAAAAAAACATGACCTATTGGGGGTAAGAATGCTTCAACCATTATGGACCGGTCCATATGTCATCACCAAGGCCCTCTCAAAAGGTGCCTATGAACTTCAGGACTGTGAAGGATTCCCACTTGACGAGCCCCAAAACAAACTCTATCTGAAAATGCATTATGCCTAGTATTGCACTAAGCATGTGCTTTGTAATTTTATGTATTTATAGCCCGACTGTGGGTGTTTAATATGCAATTAGATGCGGGGGTGGCCTCATTACTGAGCAAGTGGCCGCCCATATCCGTCAGATGGTCCAATGATTCTCGAACCAGCCTCCTCCATCTGGCCAGGATTAATGCAGCCATTAATGCGAATGGGAGATCGGCTGTCCACAACGTTATAACAGTCGAATACCCGGCCCGCAGGTGCACTGTGTGCAGTTGGAGTGCGTTGGAATGATTAGCGTATGGAATGTTGTTTCTTGGGATGTTAAGTCTCTATGGTCTGTGTGTTGTTTGCTCTGGTCATGGATGAGTGAGCCGTGGTTACGTGCGCCAAGATTTAGACCTCGGCCCTCTGCACAAAAGGCCTTGGTCTTTACCTTGGGACGCCAAGGCATTCTTGTCTACCCGCTTCAACTTGTTCTGGTCTATGTGTGCAATTTGCCCATTGGTGCTATGGGCGATACCCAGCTTCAGTTTAGTTGGGTCCCTGTGAGAAATTCGCCCTTCGGCGCTCTGGGTGATACTCGGCTTCAGTTTATTTGTGTCCCTGTGAGAAATTCACCCTTTGGTGCTCTAGGTGATACTCGGCTTCAGTTCATTCGGGTCCCTGTGAGAAATTCGCCCCTCGGTGCGCTGGAAAATCCTCGGCTTCAGCTCAGGGTGGTAAGTCTTGTCCCTCTCACTAGCGTCATTTCAATGGTTTATTATCTTCCTTGTAAGCTTCTTCACTGGTCCAAGGCACTTTGTGGCGAAGGGAAAACTCGGTCTCTGGGCAGAATTGTGTGCAGTTTTGTTTCAGGATGCCGCGTGAACGGCAACGCCTCATCAGTAGGAGGGGTGGTTCAAGGGGAGGTGCAAGAGGTCGAGCTTCCTCACCACGTTCCTCAGCCTCATTCGACTCCCCCTCTGAAGAATTTAGCTCCCCTGGAGCTAGACGGGGACGTGGCCGAGGAAGAGGGCGGGGAAGGGCAGTGGCGTGTCCGTTTGGTACACATCCCTCCACCCGCTTCTGGTTTCCATGCGCCCTCGACAATGCCATTTACTATGTTTCAGTTCGGATCGAAAAATGTGAACACGCAGCCATGCCAGAGGTCCGAGCGGAGCCACGACCACCCTCACCTGTTCAGTGTCCGCGACTACAGCCTGCAGAAGCCTCGGGTGCGGTGGCGGGAACAATGGCGGGAACAAGCGAGCCTGCAAAGAACAATGCCCCATATACAGATTCGAGTGCATCTGATAAATATGCATGTCCAGTGGTGGAGGAGCAACCATCTATCTCCGTGGATGCTTAAGCCTGTTGCTTGGTTGTTTTGGTTGTTTTGGAGACCGCTCTTACAGTCTCAGAACGTTGGCACGATGGTCATAGTGCACAATGGTGGTAATGATTCAATCCTGTTTTTTGGGTCGATTCACGCCGAAGAATGTCTGTTTGTTATGTCTGTCGTTATGTATGTTGGTACTTCACTATTTGTAAGTTCTTCCTTCGCCTCGGCAGGGATTGGGAGTTTTTAGCATGTGTCCAGTTTTACATGGGTTCTAGTTTGGGGTCAGTGGACAGTCTCATAGTCCTTCAGTCTCTCAGGTTCAATTTTAGTCATAGTATGCAATACTGTTCAGATGTAGCCAGCTCATCATGGTGGATGTAAACCTTTTTGTACTATTTTTTGTATAATATTAGAAGTAGCATAAATTACACAAATTTTTTTTATGTATTTATAAGTTTTTCATATTTTTGATGTGACCGGATTTTTGGCATTTTTAAGTATTTGTCTCATTCATGTTTCTCATTGTGCAAATGTCTTCATCACCCTTACCATACATAGGATATGAAGATGGTGCCAGTCATCACACGCAACACATTGCATCAACTTAGACTCTCTCTCAGCTTGTCTCTATGCAATTGACAAATCATTATCACATTCGCAATCTAATATATTTACGTCATTATTTAAAGGTACGACTCTTGGAACGTCCATTTGAGTTTATTACATATGAACATATGCCTTAAGAATTTAAAGTAGTTGCTGACTCATTATCAAACTATGTATTAGATTGGCATATGTCTCATTTATCATAGATACATGCATGAAAGTAAATATTTACATAGTAAACATTTACAAAAACATTTACATCATAAAAAGCACCAAAATATTTGTATATATATATTGAATCCAGTCTTTTACATCAAAAGATTCCCAAAAATTGGGTGTTTTAAGTACAAAATGGCTCCACTAAGCCACACTGTAACACCCACTAGCTACACCATGCTACTGCTAAGAGTCCACTGCTCGTGAAAACTCAAAATAGCTCTAGCTAACCTTTGAAGAGGAACCAAAAACTACTAAGGCATATTGATTGTGTGTCACTGCATATAGGAAGGAATCTCCATCATGGAAAGAGGAGGAACACCTATGCTTAGGCTTTCGAGGTTCCTCAAAACCTCGCAGAGACTCTGTGCATCATCTCCATCCTCAACAACTGCTACTCCCATGCCAACTCTAGGTAGTCAGTACCCCCAGCTCACATGGTGGGGCATGTCTGCAAGTCCCACTAGTGCCACATATGTGTTAAGAAAATGCTTCACATCAGTACTTGTTCATCCATCAAATAAAAAAATTTACATAAACATTCAAAAGTTAAAAAATACTTTAAAGTACTCTAAACACCATATTACCTTGAGGCCCCCAAAGTGTGCCAGGGGGCAGCATCAAATCCGTATTTCCTGTAAAGTCCATGCCTTCATAGGCATAGTCATCAATCATCAAAATCTAGCCACTAAGACAATCAAAGAAGTCATCTTCGAAGAAGTATCAGATTGGTCCCTCTCCAGTATGAGGATCTAGTGAAGCCCATCACCCTTGCCTTTGTCAATTATGCTTTCAACTGGTGAAGAATTGACTCACACCAGTTGAACATATAGAGCTATAAGCAGTCAATATCAAGTAATAGTTGAGCCTTCATCACTACATGAGGACTCTTTCACCCCACCAAGTGCACAATCATCCACAAAATGGCCCTCATGGTCCTTGTCCTGATCCTCTCAATGGGGGCCCTGTTTCTCACTAAGCCATTGCCAGGTCTACAATGAGTTTGGACCAACTCGAGGATTGTCTATGGATCTATCTTGCCCCTGGTCAAGTTCACTCATGCACCTCTACATGACAAACCTGACATAAAGTATATATCATCCCTGTCGATTGACATCTTGTGATCCCTGATCCTTAACACCCCTTGGTTTTCATCCCACCATTGGATTATCCAACTCAGAAGCTTTTCCTAACCCTTCATCAGGTCCAACCTTGCATAATTCATCAAGACACATCTTTACAAAGAAAGTATGCATGATGGATAATTTAACATCTATATTTCCTCACTATCAGGAGCTCTTTCTCTCCATAGACTCATGATCATGGCTCCAAACCTGTACAAAATCACCCAAAAATTAGTCAAAATGATGGAGAAATCTAAAAAAAATCATATGTTGGGGTTTGAAGATGCACCCATGCTGCTTAACGCCCCGCCTAGGGCCCACAAGGCATGTTAACACACCCCTGTAGGTTATGAAGGGCGTTTAAGCTCCTCTAGACCTAGTGGGGAGTGTTAGGCACATGTACACAACTAGGGCTTCCCCAAACTAAAAAATTTCACCCCTAATGAAGCTGAAAAAGGTAAAATAATGCAAGATTAAGGTTTGGCCATCTACCTGGAATAAAAGATAGGTCGAATGTGCTATGCTCCTATACCAATAGGTGTCATATTTCATGATTGACTTGATGAGCTCTGTAATATGTTCATACCTTTCTTATTGCAAAGGTTTTCCATATTGTCAAAAAATCAAAAAAATTAAAAAATGTAAAGAGGGTATACCCTAAAAGAAAAATTAAAGGGTAAAAAGAATAAGATGGTCAAAAAAGTGAAAGAAAATGAACCCCACCAAAAGAAAGACCATGGAAAGTGTGCAGGTCTAAATGCCACAAATTATTACTCTTGTACAATAAACAATTGTGTGTAGCTTGTTAATTTTTCCACAATTCATAAAGAGTCATACTGTTTAAACTTGGCTCATTCATTTTTCAATTTCATGTTGTAGAATAGAGAATAAAATCTAACCAAACTGTTTAAACTTGGCAGATAAATAGATAGGTAGAGTCAATAAAAGGAGCTCAACAGTTTAATCTGAGCCCTTGGATGTAATAAGTGTAGACTTAGGTAGGCTCGCCATGTAAAAGAAAAAGAACACTGATAAGGGTTTGCCAGTCTAATTGCACCCAAATAAATAAGGAAAAAGTTCTAGGCTAAAGTAGGCAGGGTAGGTAGATGGTGTTGCAGAATGATACTTGTGATGAAAAATATTTCTAAATGTGTTAAATTTTATTTTTATCACAAAGTGCAAGGCAGACATTTCACTCGATGCAATTCAAGCAAGACAAGGTTAAATAACTAACTTCCATTCACATTTTTCCCTAAATATTTCACTAATTTCCCCTAAGTATTAAGGTCTTTGAAAATCAAAGGGGCTCAGAGCATTTCTCTGACTTCTGGAGGGACCGGACCCTTCACCCAATGATCTAAAAGCTTAAGTACTCAAAATCATCCATCAATCATTCATTTCATTTCCTAAAGTTTGCCTAAAAAAAATCCTATTTTACTTAGCAAAATACATAATATCAACAGAAAAACCACTTTTTCCCCTTTAGTCTAAGTTTTAACGTAAATTCTTTACTTAGTGCTCACTCTCATTTTTTCATATTAGCTTTTAACTATTATGATATAAATCCCAAAAAAACATTAACCCATTCCTGTATTATTTAACTATAATAATCTCCGACATGTTACATATCCTGCCCTCGGTTGTATATAACCATTATATGGTCAAAAGGGATTAACGAATTTATCAAAAATTTGTTATTAACCAAAGTTCCCTGCCTCTCTAAATGGAAGTAATTAACCCTCTGGGTTAATTAAGAACCACCCGACCAATCACATTCACCCCGATATAGTTAATTAATTGTTAATAATACATCGGGCCTGCACAGTAAAGCCTCACCATATCCCCTGCCCATCTGTCATCCGATCTTACCCCCATCATCCGATGGTTGACATCAATATTGCACCCCCTGGTGACCGCGCTTTAACTCGCGATCACCAGGCAATTTTTCCCTCGTACTCCCACCACGCATCATGCAGTCGATGTGATCGCTCGCCCTTCGCCCGATACCACTTAACTCCAAAAACGGTGCGATCGCATACCACTTACCACCTCCCACTAATGACAAAGCATCGCATCATCAAGTTGGTGCCATTTGTCCACTTTTCATTCAAATCTTACTCGCCAATATCAACTGTTTACTCGTTTAAACACACAAATCCCAGTGTTGCTCATTTTCACCTGATTGTGCAGTAAAACCCTTTGTAACCCAGTTGCGCTACCTAAAGCCTCTGTTAACCAATTCGAGCATGGTTTACCTCCCAAAAATCATTCTGGAGTCACTCCATAGACTTTTCAAGCTCAAATGAAAACTTTTTGACCTCCCTGCAAACCAATGCTTTCTTAACAATTTGTTTTGTTTTACAGGTGATCAGAAGACCACATCCTTGGATAAACAGTCTTAATACTAGTCATAAGACTTGTTTAATCCAAGATTGTTATCAACTCTATTCAGAAAAAGATGGAAAATAAAACATACAGTTAAAAGACAAGCAAAGGAAACATGGAATTAAAAGGATTTACTGTTGAAACAAACAGTGAAAACCTAAACAACACAATGAAAGTAAATGGACACAGTAAAGAACAGTTAAAGAGTATTAGGATTAAAGAGTATCAGATTGAAGACCAAGTCAATTAAATAAGCTAGCATGAAGATAAACAACAGGGAAGATAGTTACAAAACAGAACATACAAGTTCATGACAAAGTGAAGACAGATAAAAAATACAGCGGTAAAAGTAAAAAGTAAATAGTAAACAGTGAAAGTAAACATGAAGACATTAAGGGTTAAACAAATATGAAAACACTTTCACCAGCCACAATGAATTTTATCCAAAGTAAAAGTGAAAAACAGTCAAAAGATGTTTAAGGTTAAAAGATGGAATTAGAGCAAAAATGGTACATTTTTCAGAAATTTCCTGTTTAAGTCATAGTTTTGCAGAAACGATTGTGGCTAATCCAAGATGTATTTCAAGAAACTGGAAGAGGTTTTTGTTCCTAATAGGCAAATATAAAAAACCCTCTCTAAATGTTTACACAGGTATTACCAAGAAGGAGATAAATGCATGTCGTGACAGAGTATTTTTCAGTTTGTGCAAAACCCTGTTTTTGACATCTTTTTGCAGAGAATATTGTGAACAGCTGGAGATGAATTTTGGGAAACTGAGAGAGGTTTATTTCAAAAACATTCTTATCTACGAAAAAATATTTGAATTTTTACATATCTATCATGGATTGAGATATACAACCGTCTCATTGGACCCTAAGTTTGCAGAATTTCTGGGGTAGAATGCACAAATGAAGGATGCAGTTAGTGACTGGGATGCCTCATCATCAACTAAGAGTTTCTATCAAATTTGAATTTCTCTTGTTTGTCACCATAAATCGATAGAAATAGTTCCAAATAGATTCATTAGTTTGGAATGTCCTTTATTTAAGTTCTATTAATGTAAACAGTTGGAGAATTTTGTGAAACTAATCTTGATATTTTTTCAAGATATTTCAGTTTACAATTAGTATAAATACTTCTTCATTTGAATTATTTTAGGTGGATTCATATACATTGTTGTAATACTAGTTTTTTGGAATAAAGTGCTGATTGGATCAAATTTTTGTATGGCTTGCTGGATAAAGATTTGAGCCAATGGGCTTTTTACAAATTTTTTGAATCAAACACCGGAACAATAAGTCCTCCATACGTTATGTTTTAAAGTTTTCCTTGTTTATTATATCATATCTATTTCACATTTGAATGATAAACAAAAAAGAGTAATTCAGAATATGCTTTATTGCACTATGTCTTCAAAAGTTATCATTTTCTATGTTTTCTTCTGAATTAGAATAAACAATGAAATCTTAATTACTCCTATTTTCTAGTTTTGCCACTTTGATTATGTATTAAAGAATACTTAACTGCTCTTTATCAGTAATCATCTAAGTTGCCTCTTGAAATAGGTTGAAGGATTCTTAATTTCCCTTCACCCATTTTTGAAACCCATCCCATCTATTCCAAGTCTTTATTTGTTCCCTGTTTGATTACCTTGCTCTGTGAAACCATCTTTTGTCAAGAAACCTAATCTAGTTAAGCCATTTTCCTTAACTCCATTAGCCCAATGGGCTAAACTATTGAGTATTATCCCTCTGCTATTGAATCTCACCACCCAAACTCAAACAAAAATCCTAAACTTCACAACTATCCTAATATCTTTCAAAACAAAGCTAAAACTTAAAAAGAGAGCCCTCTTTGGATACAGATTGGCTAAAATCTGTATCTAAAAGATTGGTTTGTGGTTACATCAGCCTCCTTTCCCCTTCTTACAACTTCTGGGAAAACTTCAGTGATAACATAGTGGCAACTACACTGGGGACCTGAATAATTTGTTTGTTACTATTGTTTATTTTATAAGCTATAGATGGAGCCTGAAGTTAGCCAGGTAGCCTTTGAAATGATCTTGCTTTGCAATTTCAGAAGTAAATGAATGCTCCTTCAGTCTATCTCTGGTCTAGTTTATAGATTGAACATTTGGTTTCAAATACTTGATCAGTTCCTCTTGTCAAATAAGTCTTTAAGAAAGCTTAAATCTCATATCTAAAGCCTCTTAAAGAAATCATAGATGTTGTTTTGAAAATTCATAAAAAAAGAAAACTAATCATAAAATACTCAAAATTTAGTTTCCTAGAGAATTAACTTTTTCTTCAGAATTTTTTTACAGGTTTAGATCTAATCTATGATGGTGGACAGGGATCAGACACACAAAGGTTAAAATCATCGACCTGGTGACTCCAAAATCAATTTCACAATCAAGACTCCACTAGAGAAATGAACCTGAAAGAACTATGTGAAAAGATCAGGCTTTTACCTTGGATTGTTATCCAAGACATTATGTTCTTTCTCATTGATAAAATTTTTCAATGTATATTTTATTTTAGAGATGATTTTAGATTAAATTGTTATTATTTTCCTTTGAAAAATGTAGATATAAAGTCTACTTACACATTTGAACAACAGTCTTCTAATTCTTATGAAGATCATTTTCCAATTAAGGAGAATCAAAAAATTAAGACTAATGATACAATCCCTGTACATATTCCAGTACCTCATAAAGTTGCTAATAGATATAAGCCCCTCATGTTACCTCCTACACTCCATGCTTTCCCTAACTATTATCCCGAGTATCTCCCTACGTTTGATGGAGAGAATGGTATCACTACCCAAAAACATATTGAAGCTTTTGAAGATTATCTTAACTTATTTGAAGTAGATGAAGAGGATGTTAGTATTAGGCTTTTGCTCTTTCTTTGCAAGACAAAGTCAAGAGCTAGTTTAAAACCCTGCCTGAGGCAAGCATCTCAAATCTCAAGCAGTTTCTCAAACTCTTCCTTGAAAGATGGATAATCAAAGTCAATCTTCTTGTAATCATAGAAGAATATAATCAATTAAAAAGACATCCAGATGAAACAATACAACAATTTTCAGACAGATTTAATCAAGCCTATTATTCAATACCATTAAATATGAGACCTCCTCCCAATTCAGTGCTTTTGCATTACCCAAGAGCATTTGATTCAGAGATAGAATTTCATCTAAGAGAAAGAAACCCCTAAAAAATGGAATAGATGCAGAATATGGCAGTAGATGTAGAAGTTAATTTGCAAATTAGAAGAGAAAAGTTGAAAGTAGAAAAAGAGGAAAAACTTGACATTTTGATAAATAAAATAGAGGAAATGATTCATAAGATCACAATGAAAGTTGAATGTTTTGTTCAAAATAACCATGACACATCTATTTCACAAAAGAGAAAGGTTAATATTCATGAACAAATTCCTACCAACTCAATCTATCATAGACCAGAAGATAGATTCATAGACCAATATGTGGAGGAGCAATCTCCTGATCTAATGTGTATATTTGATGACATTACTTCTTTTGATGATTCGCCCAAATATTATCAGTATGATGATGATTACGTTTCTCAAATCCAAATTAACCTTACAGAGGAATCAAAAGCTAATTTTGGGAATAAGGAAGTTTAGGTTCAACAGCTTGAAAATAGTGATCAGCTTGTTCATTTCAGCTATGAGAATGAGGAGGAAAGTATAGAAAATTTTGAAATCAGCGAAGGAACTTTACCATTTTGTTTTGCTTCATTTCAATTTATCAGAGATAACTATCATGCAATTACAAATCAAATGTCAACAAGTCTTGATATTAACTATCTGGAGGGAAATAAAATCTTTGTTCAATACTTCTCATATCTAGATTTGCAGCTCCAAAATGCCATTGAATGTCAGATTGCAGAAGAAGACTTGGAAGCTGGAACATATGATCAAATGATCCAAGATGATTCCCTACCTCTCTTTTTTGAATCATTTCAATTCTTAAAGGAAATGTGGTATAAAAATTTAAAAGAAAATGAGGAGCAGCTTGTAGAAATCTATGAAGTTCCATTTGAACCTATATGTAATAAGTTGCAGCAATCCTTCCAAGTTCTTTATGATCCAATAGCTAATAGGTTGAATGATGAATGCAATCATATTTTTTATCCATTAACAAACTATGAGAGTCAAAATCAAGATGATAATGGTTTCACCATACAGACATTACAATCAGTAGAAATATCATCACAAATTACAGTTGAAAACATGCAGGGTGATAAAGATAAAAGTGATATTTCAATTTCATGGCATGCAGGCCATACACAACAGATGTACAATTGTTTGAATCAGTTCAAGAGTAGTGTATATATTTTACAAGATCATTTTGTATAGTTTCTAGATTCGAGAAAGGAAATATGGAATTTCTTGATCTTCTCAAAGGTTAACAAAGCTATATTTGATTTTAAGATCTCAATTTTAACCACCAACAAGCACAAGCAACAAAGTTCACCAATGTATATGATGTTTGAGTGGTTGCATTGGTTGTTTCATTTTATCTAACCAACAGTTGGAAAGATGATTAGAGTAAGTAGGTAGGATTTTAGTTTGATTTAATTCAGTTTTTAGTAGATTATGAAATAAATCCTTAAATATTTGAATCCAATCAAAAGGCCCTAAGATCTTCATGATTTACTAATTTGGTTTCAAGGTTGCAGCACCTTTTAGTTTCAGGCCAGATCTCAAGTTTTGCAGGAAAAGGTTAAAAAGATTTTCGATAAAAAGACCAAGACTGAAGATTCCTACCTAAGTTACAAGGTGCTCAAGTGGGATTCAAGTAGGAAGAATAAAAGTTTGGTGTTGATTTGATAGTAACTTGTTGGAGTTGAAGCCAGTAGAGAAGGCCCTAGGCTTCACAAGTGTTAATGTCATACATATAATAAAGCAACCAGTAGAAGGAGATATCAAAGCACAGTCAAACTCATTCAGAAGGCTATTTGACCTGTTTTTCTTGACTTTTCACTAGGAAAAGCCATTCCCAAGTGGAGCCAGTGTTATGCTTCTATACTAATAGGTGTCATATTTCATGATTGACTTGATGAGCTCTGTAATATTTTCATACCTTTCTTGTTGCAAAGGTTTTCCATATTGTCAAAAAATCAAAAAATTTAAAAAATGTAAAGAGGGTATACCCTAAAAGAAAAACCAAAGGGTAAAAATAATAAGATGGTCAAAAAAGTGAAAGAAAATGAACCCCACCAAATGAAAGACCATGGAAAGTGTGCAAATCTAAATGCCACTACGTTTTACTCTTGTACAATAAACAATTGTGTGTAGCTTGTTACTTTTGCCACAATTCATGAAGAGTCAAACTGTTTAAACTTGGCTCATTCATTTTTCAATTTCATGTTGTAGAATAGAGAATAAAATCTGACCAAACTTTTTAAACTTGGCAGATAAATAAATAGGTAGAGTAAATAAAAGGGTCTCAACAATATAATCTGAGCCCTTGGATGTAATAAGTGTAGACTTAGGTAGGCTTGCAATGTAAAAGAAAAAGAAGATTGATAAGGGTTTGCCAGTCTAAATGCACCCAAATAAAGAAGGGAAAAATGCTAGGCTAAAGTAGGCAGGGTAGGTAGATGGTGTTGCAGAATGATACTTGTGATGAAAAATGTTTCTAAATGTGTTAAATTTTACTTTTATCACAAAGTGCAAGGCAGACATTTCACTTGATGCAATTCAAGCAAGACAAGGTTAAATAACTAACTTCCATTCACATTTTTCCCTAAAGATTTCACTAATTTTCCATAAGTATTAAGGTCTTTGAAAATCAAAGGGGCTCAAAGCATTTCTCTAACTTCTGGAGGGACCGGACCCTCGGCCCATTGATCTAAAAGCCTAAGTACTCAAAATCATCCATCAATCATTCATTTCATTTCATAAAGTTTGCCTAAGTAAAAATCCTATTTTACTTAGGAAAATACATAATATCAACAGAAAAACCCCTTTTTCCCCTTTAGTCTAAGTTTTAACGTAAATTTTTTACTTAGCGCTCACTCTCATTTTTTCATATTAACTTTTAACTATTATTATATAAATCCCGAAAAAACATTAACCCATCCCCATATTATTTAACTATACTAATCCCCGACATTTTACATATCCCACCCCCAATTGTATATAACCATTATATGGTCAAAAGGGATTAACGAATTTATCAGAAATTTGTTATTAACCAAAGTTCCCCACCTCTCTAAATGGAATTAATTAACCCTCTGGGTTAATTAAGAACCACCTGACCAATCGCATTCTCCTCGATATAGTTTATTAATTGTTAATAATACATCAGGCCCGCACTGTAAAGCCCCGCCATATCCCTTGCCCGTCCGCTGTCCGGTCTTACCCCCATCATCCGACGGTTGACATCAATATCATGCCCCCCCTGGTGACCGCGCTTTAACTCGCGATCACCGGGTAGTTTTTCCCCTATACTCCCACCATGCGTCATGCAGTCGATGTGATCGCTCACCCTCCGTCCGATACCCCTTAACTCCAAAAGTGGTGCTATCGCATACCGCTTACCGCTTCCCACTAATGACAAAACTTCAAATCATCAAGTCAGCACCATCTGTCCACTTTTCATTCAAATCTTACCCTCCAATATCAAACGTTTACCCATTTAAACACAAAAATCCCAGTGTTGCTCATTTTCACCTGATTGTGCAGTAAAACCCTTTGTAACCCAACTACGCTACCTGAAGCCTCTGTTAACCAATTCAAGCATGGTTTACCTCCCAAAAATCATTCTGGACTCACTCCACAAACCTTTCAAGCTCAAATGAAAACTTTTCAACTTCCCCTACAGACCAATGCTTTCTTAACAATTTGTTTTGTTTTACAGGTGATCAGAAGACCACATCCTTGGATAAACAGTCTTAATACTAGTCATAAGACTTGTTTACTCCAATATTGTTATCAAATCTATTCAAATAGAGATGGAAAATAAAAGATACAGTTAAAAGACAAGCAAAGGAAACATGGAATTAAAAGGATTTACAGTTGAAACAGACAGTAAAAACCTAAACTACACAGAAAAGGTAAAAGGACATAGTAAGGAATAGTTAAAGAGTATCAAGATTAAAGAGTATCATATTGAATACCAAGTCAAGTAAATTAGCTAGCATGAAGACAAATAGCAGGGAAGACAGTTACAAAATAGAACATACAAGTTCATGACAAAGTGAAGACATATAAAAAATAGAGCAGTAAAAAGTAAAAAGTAAACAGTAAATAGTGAAAGTAAATATTAAGACATTAAGGGTTAAACAAATATGAAAACACTTTCACCAGCCACAATGAAGTTTATCCAAAGTAAAAGTGAAAAATAGTCAAAATAAGTTTAAGGTTAAAAGATGGAATTAGAGCAAAAATGGTACATTTTTTTAGAAATTTCCTGTTTAAGTCATAGTTTTGCAGAAACTATTGTGGCTAATCCAAGAAGTATTTGGTGAAATTGGAAGAGGCTTTTGCTTCTAACAAGCCAGTCTACAAAAAAATTTCTCACTCTTTACACAGGTATTACCAAGAGGGAAATAAATGCATGTCTTGACATCCTAGTTTTTAGTTTGTGCAAAATCTTGTTTTTGACATCTTTTTGCAGAGAATATTGTGAAGAGCAGGAGATGAATTTTGGGAAACTAAGAGAGGTTTCTTTCAAAAACATTCTTATCTACAAAAAATTCTTTCACTTTTTACATATCTATCACGGATTGAGATATACAATCGTCTCATTGGACCCTAAGTTTGCAGAATTTATGGGGTAGAATGCACAAAGGAAGGATGCAATTAGTGACTGGGATGCCTCATCATCAACTAAGAGTTGCTATCAAATTATATTTTCTCTTGTTTGTCACCATAAATCCATAGAAATAGTGCCAAATAGATTCATTACTTTGCAATTTCCTTTACTTAAGTTCTATTAATGTAAACAATTGGAGAATTTTATGAAACTAATCTTGATATTTTTTCATGATATTTCAGTTTAAAATTAGTATAAATAATTCTTCATTTGAAGTATTTTAGGTGGATTCATATACATTGCTGTAATACTAGTTTTTTGGAATAATGTGCTGATTGGATCAAATTTTCGTATGGCTTGCTGGATAAAGATTTGAGGAAAAGGACTTTTTACAGATTTCTTGAATCAAACACTAGATCAATAAGTCCTCTATACCTTATGTTTTAAAAGTTTCCTTGTTTATTACATCATATATGTTTCACATCTAAATAATAAACAAAAAAGAGTAATTCATAATATGCTTTATTGCACTCTATCTTCAAAAGTTATCATTTTCTATGTTTTCTTCTGAATTAGAATAAACAATGAAATCTTAATTGCTCTTGTTTTCTAGTTCTGCCACTTTGATTATGTATTAAAGAATACTTGAATGCTCTTTATTAGTAATCATCCAAGTTCCCTCTTGAAATAGGTTGAAGGATTCTTAATTTCCCTTCACCCATTTTTGAAACCCATCCCATCTATTCCAAGTCTTTATTTGTTCCCTGTTTGATTACCTTGCTCTGTGAAACCATCTTTTGTCAAGAAACCTAATCTAGTTAAGCCATCTTCCTTGACTCCATTAGCCCAATGGCCTAAAATACTGAGTCTTATTCCTCTGCTATTGAAGCTCACCACCCAAACTCAAACAAAACTCCTAAACTTCACAACTAGCCTAATATCTTTCAAAACAAAGATAAAACTCAAAGAGAGAGCCCTCTTTGGATACAGATTGGCTAGAATCTGTATCTAAAAGATTGGTTTGTGATTAGCTTGGCCTCCTTTCCCCTTCTTACAACTTCTGGAAAAACCCGAGTGATAACATAGTGGCGACTCCACTGGGGACCTGAATAATTTGGTTGTTACTATTGTTTACTTTATAAGCTACAGATGGAGCCTGAAGTTAGCCAAGTAGCCTTTGAAATGCTTTTTCTTTGCAATTGTAGAAGTAAATGAATGCTGCTTCAATCTATCTCCAGTTTAGTTTATAGATTGAACATTTGGTTTCAAATACTTGATCAGTTCCTCTTGTCAAATAAGTCTTTAAGAAAGTTTAAATATCATATCTAAAGCCCCTTAAAGAAATCATAGAAGTTGTTTTGAAAATTCATAAAAAAGAAAAATAATCATAAAATACTCAATATTTGTTTTCCCGGAGAACTAACTTTTTCTTCAGAATTGTTTTACAGGTTTAGATCTGATATATGATGGTGGACAGGGATCAGACACACAAAGGTTAAAATCATCCACCTGGTGACTCCAAAACCGATTTCATAATAAAGAATCCACTGGAGAAATGAACCTGAAAGAACTATGTGAAAAGATCAGGCTTTTAGCTTGGATTGTTATCCAAGACATTATGTTCTTTCTCATTGATAAAAATTTTCAATGTATATTTTATTTTAGAGATGATTTTAGATTAAAATTTTATTATCTTCCTTTGAAAAATGTAGATATAATGTCTCCTTACACATTTGAATAGCAGTCTTCTAATTCTTATGAATATAATTTTCCAATTAAGGAGAATAAAAAAATTAAGACTAATCATACAATCCCTGTACATATTCCAGTACGTCATAAAGTGCCTGATAGATATATACCCCTCATGTTACCTCCTACACTCCATGATTTCCCTAACGATTATCCCAAGTATCTCCCTAGGTTTGATGGAGAGAATGGTATCACTACCCAAAAACATATTCAAGCTTTTCAATATTATCTTAACTTAGTTGAAGTAGATGAAGAGGATGTTAGTATTAGGCTTTTTGCTCTTTCTTTGCAAGACAAAGTAAAGAGTTTGTTGAAAACCCTGCCTGAGGCAAGCATCTCAAATCTCGAGCAGTTTCTCAAACTCTTCCTTGATAGATGGATAATCAAAGTCAATTTTATTGTAATCATAGAAGAATATAATCAGTTAAAAAGTCATCCATATGAAACAATACAACAATTTTCAGACAAACTTAATCAAGTCTATTATTCAATGCCATTAAATATGAGACCTCCTCTCGATTCAGCTCTTTTGCATTACCCAAGAGCATTTGATTCAGAGATAGAATTTCATCTAAGAGAAAGAAACCCCTCAAAAATGGAATAGATGCAGAACATGGCAGTAGATGTAGAAGTTAATTTGCAAACTAGAAGAGAAAAGTTGAAAGCAGAAAAAGAGGAAAAACTTGGCATTTTGATTAAAAAAAGAGAGGAAATGATTCATAAGATCACAATGAAAGTTGAATGTTTTGATCAAAATAACCATGACACAGCTATTTCACAAAAGGAAAAGGTTGATATTCATGAACAAATTCCTACCAACTCAATCTAACATAGACCAGAAGATAGATTCATAGAGCAATATGTGGAGGAGAAATATCCTGATCTAATGTGTATATTTGATGACATTACTTCTTTTGATGATTCACCCAAAAATGATCAGTATGATGATGATTATGTTTCTCAAATCCAAATTAACCTTGCAAAGGAATCAAAAGCTAATTTGGGGAATAAGGAAGTTCAGGTTCAACAACTTGAAAATAGTGATCAACTTGTTCATTTCAACTATGAGAATGAGGAGGAAAGTGTAGAAAATTTTGAAATCAGTGAAGGAACTTTACCATTTTGTTTTCCTTCATTTCAATTTATCATAGATAATTGTCATTCAATTAGAAATCAAATGTCAAAAAGTCTTGATATTAACTATCTAGAGGGCAATAAAATCTTTGTTCAAGACTTCTCATATCTAGATTTGCAACCCCAAAAAGCCATTGAATGTCAGATTGCAGAAGAAGACTTGGAAGCTGGAACATTTGATCAAATGATCCAAGATGATTCCCTACCTCTTTGTTTTGAATCATTTCAATTCTTAAAGGAAATGTGGTATAAAATTTTTAAAGAAAAGGAGGAGCAGCTTGTAGAAATCTATGAAGTTCCATTTGAACCTATATGTAATAAGTTGCAGCAATCCTTCCAAGTTATTTATGATCCAATAGCTAATAATTTGAATGATGAATGCAATCATAATTTTTCTCCATTAACAAACTATGAGAGTAAAAATCAAGATGATAATGGTTTCACCGGACAGAGATTACAACCAGTAGAAATATCATCACAAATTGCAATTGAAAACATGCAGGGTGATAAAGATAAAAGTGATATTTCAATTTCATGGCATGTAGGCCATACACAACAGATGTACAATTGTTTGAATCAGTTCAAGAGTAGTGTATATATTTTACAAGATCATTTTGTACAGTTTCTAGATTCAAAAAAGGAAATCAGGAATTTCTTGATCTTCTCAAATGTTAACAAAGCTATATTTGATTTTAAGATCTCAATTTTAACCACCAACAAGAACAAGCAAAAAAGATCACCAATGTATATGATGCTTGAGTGGTTGCATTGGTTGTTTCATTTTATCTAACCAATAGTTAGAAAGCTGATTAGAGTAAGTAGGTAGGATTTCTGTTGGATTTAATTCAGGTTTTAGTAGATTATGAAATAAATCCTTGAATATTTGAATCCAATCAAAAGACCCTAAGATCTTCATGATTTACTAATTTGGTTTCACGGTTGCAACACCTTTTAGTTTTAGGTCAAATCTCAAGTTGTGCAGGAAAAGGTTAAAAATATTTTTGATAAAAGGACCAGGAATGAAGATTCCTACCTAAGTTACGAGGTGCTCAAGTGGGATTCAAGTAGGAAGAATAAAGGTTTGGTGTTGATTGGATAGTAACTTGTTGGAGTTGAAGCCTGAAGAGAAGGCCCTAAGCTTCACAAGTGTTACTGTCATACATATAATAAAGCAACTAGTAGAAGGAGATATCAGAGCATAGTCAAACTCATTCAGAAGGCCACCTGACCTGTTGTTCTTAACTTTTCACCAGGAAAAGCCATCCTCAAGTGGAGCTAGTGTTATGCTCCTATACCAATAGGTGTCATATTTCATGATTGACTTGATGAGCTCTGTAATATGTTCATACCTTTCATGTTGCAAAGGTTTTCCATATTGTCAAAAAATCAAAAAATTTCAAAAATGTAAAGAGGGTATAACCTAAAAGAAAATCAAAGGGTAAAAAGAATAAGATTGTCAAAAAAGTGAAAGAAAATGAACCCCACCAAAAGAAATACCATGGAAAGTGTGCAAGTCTAAATGCCACTACTTTTTATTCTTGTACAATAAACAATTGTGTGCAGCTTGTTACTTTTGCCACAATTCATGAAGAGTCAAATTGTTTAAACTTGGCTCATTCATTTTTCAATTTCATGTTGTAGAATAGAGAATAAAATCTGACCAAAGTGTTTAAACTTGGAAGATAAATAGATAGGTAGAGTAAATAAAAGGAGCTCAATAGTTTAATCTGAGCCCTTGGATGTAATAAGTGTAGACTTAGGTAGGCTCACCATGTAAAAGAAAAAGAAGATTGATAAGGGTTTGCCAGTCTAAATGCACCAAAATAAAGAAGGAAAAAATGCTAGGCTAAAGTAGGCAGGGTAGGTAGATGGTGTTGCAGAATGATACTTGTGATGAAAAATGTTTTTAAATGTGTTAAATTTTACTTTTATCACAAAGTGCAAGGCAGACATTTCACTTGATGCAATTCAAGCAAGACAAGGTTAAATAACTAACTTCCATTCACATTTTTTCCTAAAGATTTCACTAATTTCACCTAAGTATTAAGGTCTTTGAAAATCAAAGGGGCTCACAACATTTCTCTAACTTCTGGAGGGACCAGACCCTCGGCCCAATGATCTAAAAGCCTAAGTACTCAAAATCATCCATCAATCATTCATTTCATTTCATAAAGTTTCCTAAGTAAAAATCCTATTTTACTTAGGAAAATACATAATATAAACAGAAAAACCATTTTTCTCCTTTAGTCTAAGTTTTAACGTAGTTTTTTTACTGAGCGCTCACTCTCATTTTTTCATATTAACTTTTAACTATTATTATATAAATCCAGAAAAAATGTTCACCCAATCCCATATTATTTAACTACACTAATCCCTGACATTGTACATATCCCACTCCCACTTGTATGTAACCATTATATGGTCAAAAGGGATTAACGAATTTATCAAAAAAAATTTATTAACCAAAGTTCCCTGCCTCTCCAAATTGAATTAATTAACCCTTTGGGTTAATTAAGAACCACCTGACAAATCGCATTTGCCCCAATATAGTTAATTAATTGTTAATAATACATCGGGCCCGCACAGTAAATCCCCACCATATGCCTTGCCCATCCACCATCTGATCTTACCCCCATCATCCAACGGTTGACATCAATATTGCGCCCCCTGGTGACCGCACTTTAACTCGTGATCACCAGGCAGTTTTGCCCCTGTACTCCCACCACGCGTCACGTAGTTGATGTTATCGCTCGCCCTCCGCCCAATACCACTTAACTCCAAAAGCGGTGCGATCGCATACCGCTTACCGCCTCCCACTAACGACAAAACTTCACATCATCAAGTCAGTGCCATTTGTCCACTTTTCATTCAAATCTTACCCTCTAATATCAACCATTTACCCATTTAAACACACAAATCCTAGTGTTGCTCATTTTCACCTGATTGTGCAGTAAAACCCTTTGTAACCCAGTTGCGCTACCTGAAGCCTCTGTTAACCAATTCGAGCATGGTTTACGTCCCAAAAATCGTTATGCACTCACTCCATATACCTTTCAAGCTAAAATGAAAACTTTTTGATCTCCCCTGCAAACCAATGCTTTCTTAACAATTCGTTTTGTTTACAGGTGATCAAAAGACAACATCCTTGGATAAACAGTCTTAATACTAGTCATAAGACTTGTTTACTCCAACATTGTTATCAAATCTATTCAAACAGAGATGGAAAATAAAACATAAAGTTAAAAGACAAGCAAAGGAAACATGGAATTAAAATGATTTACTGTTGAAACAAACAGTAAAAGCCTAAACTACACATCAAAGGTAAAAGGACACAGTAAAGAATAGTTAAAGAGCATTAGGATTAAAGAGTATCATATTGAAGACCAAATCAAGTAAATCAGCTAGCATGAAGATAAACAGTAGGGAAGACAGTTACAAAATAGAACATACAAGTTCATGACAAAGTGGAGACAGATAAAAAATAGAGATGTAAAAAGTAAAATGTAAATAGTAAACAGTGAAAGTAAACGTGAAGACATTAAGAGTTAAACAAATATGAAAATACTTTTACCAGCCACAATGAAATTTATCTAAAGTAAAAGTGAAAAACAGTCAAAAGAAATTTAAGGTTAAAAGATGGAATTAGAGCAAAAATGGTACATTTTTCAGAAATTTCATGTTTAAGTCATAGTATTGTAGAAACTATTGTGGCTAATCCAAGAATTATTTTGAGAAACTGGAGGAGGTTTTTGTTCCTAACAGGCCAATATACAGAAACCTATCTCAGTGTTTACACATGTATTACCAAGAGGGAGATAAATGGATGTCTTGACAACCTATTTTTCAGTTTGTGCAAAATCTTGTTTTTGACATCTTTTTGCAGAGAATATTGTGAATAGTTGGAGATTAAAGTTTGGAAATTGAGAGAGGTTTATTTCGAAAACATTCTTATCTATAAAACCTTTTTGAATTTTTACATATCTATCATGGATTGAGATATACAACCGTATCATTGGACCCTAAGTTTGCAGAATTTCTGGTGTAGAATGCACAAAGGAAGGATGCAGTTAGTGACTGGGATGCCTCATCATCAACTAAGAGTTGCTATCAGATTAGAATTTCTCTTGTTTGTTACCATAAATCCATAGAAATATTGCCAAATAGATTCATTGGTTTGGAATGTCCTTTACTTAAGTTCTATTAATGTAAATAGTTGGAGAATTTTGTGAAACTAATCTTGATATTGTTTCAAGATATTTCAGTTTACAATTAGTATAAATACTTCTTCATTTGAAGTATTTTAGGTGGATTAATACACATTGCTATAATACTAGTTTTTTGGAATAAAGTGTTGATTAGATCAAATTTTCGTATGGCTTGCTGGATAAAGATTTGAGGCAAAGGACCCTTTATAGATTTCTTGAATCAAACACCGGATAAATAAGTCCTCTATACCTTATGTTTTATGGTTTTCCTTGTTTATTATATCATATCTATTTCACATCTGAATGGTAAACAAAAAAGAGTAATTCAGAATATGCTTTATTGCACTCTATCTTCAAAAGTTATCATTTTCTATGTTTTCTTCTGAATTAGAATAAACAGTGAAATATTAATTGCTCCTGTTTTCTAGTTCTGCCACTTTGATTATGTATTAAAGAATATTTAACTGCTCTTTATTAGTAATCATCCAATTTCCCTCTTGCAATAGGTTGAAGGATTCTTAATTGTCCTTCACCCATTTTTGAAACCCATCCCATCTATTCCAAGTCTTTATTTGTTCCCTATTTGATTACCTTGCTCTGTGAAACCATCTTTTGTCAAAAAACCTAATCCAGTTAAGCCATCTTCCTTGACTCCATTATCCCAATGGCCTAAAATACTAAGTCTTATCCCTTTGCTATTGAATCTCACAACCCAAACTCAAGCAAAACTCCTAAACTTCACAACTAGCCTAATATCTTTCAAAACAAAGCTAAGACTTAAAGAGAGAGACCTCTCTGGATACAGATTGGCTAGAATCTATATCTAAAAGATTTGTTTGTGGTTATCTCGACCTCCCTTCCCCTTCTTACAACTTCTGGGAAAACCTGAGTGATAACAGAATGGTCACCTGGATTTCTTCTTATCATCCAGGGAAGATCTTGTCCTCTTTCACTCCAGAACACTCACAGAACTCAAATGGTGAAAATGAAGGCTCTAAAGCCTTCATATAGCCACTCTAGAGGTATGGCTCACCTTAGTTAGTCATTGAAATATAAGTTTTTCATTTCCTATATTGTTTATCATATGCGATTTTGATATACTGTCAATATTAATCATGCTCTGATGAAGGGGTTTTAGTGTTGAATTGCAAAAATGACCATGTTAAATTCACTATGAGCACTTTATTTTATGGGATCTTTTCTTGCTCCTAAATTGAAAAATCACTGAGTTTTTGTCGTCGGGCTCGTAAAACTCCTACAATGGTGATACAAGTGATTTCTTTTTTGGGACTCTTTCTTGCTCTTAAATTGAAAAATCCCTGAGTTTTTCCCTTCTTCGGGCTCGTTAAATATATGAAGAAGGCATGAGTAGTTCTTTTATCTCTTTTTCCTTGCTCATTAAACTAAAAATGATACCTCGATTTTTCTTCATTTGACTTGTTAAAATTTGATGAAGAACTATTGAGTTTGTCTTCGTGTAACTCATTAAAATTTCATGAAGAATATCATTTTTGCTTCATCCCCTCATACTTGTAACAAAATGAGGCAAACGTCTATTGAGCGTAAGTTTATCACTTTATCTAGACTTAGTAGACTAACTTACGGAAAAGGAACTATGTCAGGTATACTATTAACCTTTTTTCGCACCCAATTAACAATTATGACAAATGGACCCCCCCCCCCCCCCCCCGGAGTTTCTCTTTACAATCTTTTAAGACTGTCTAAATATGAAAAGACCACTGAGTTTACCCATCTGGACTCGTTAAATTTAATTAGATGGGGAAGATGGGACAACACAATTACTTTGTGTTTTTATTTGGAAAGAATTTTTTGGAAGCAGTCATTCCCTTGAAGATGACACTCCATCAGAAAAACCTCCTTTTTCAGCCTCTCAAAAGAACCTTACAATCTAGGAGTTTATCCTATATACTCTGATGTTCTTGCATCCCTGTATCCTAACACTCTTTGGTGTTCATGAGTCTAGAGCTGACTAGTTAAAACTTTGTGTCATGCCTTCTATATTTTAAGGGATCCCTTTATCCTCTGTTTCCTATATCAACTGTCAATCATATACTTCCATCATACCCTCTGTCAATTTGACCCATTGCTCAAAAGGTATATTAAAAAAGAAAGCATTCTTGTCCCATTTCATGCCAACTAATGTAGGACACATTATTTCCTACCTTACGACATGTCTCTTCCTATCAACTTCAGCACTCTGTCTAGGAAGCATATGTAGAAGCATATCAGTGCCTCGGAACTTGCAGACATTAGTGGCAGGTCACCTTGTATTTGATCATGGGTTTTCATTATTGACTCCTGGTTGAATGAATCTACAAGTGTTCGATGACAACATCATTATTCACACTCGCTAGATTGTACTACACATCTTGGAGACCATCATCATAATCGGTGGCCATCTTGGCATCTGTTAATAGTTTGCATTATTGACTAGTAATTAGATGATTTCATACATGTTTGACCTCAATGCCTTTATTCACATGTGTCAAAATATGTTGTTAAGATGAAGCAGTGATCAAGACCTTGGGTAGAGGCTTACGTCACCCAACCTTGTCTCCTCTCCCAAGCTGCGTATATTACTTTTTGGAGAGAGATTGTCAAAATGATCCTATTATGACACAAGTTCCACATTGTTATTATCGATGGAAATGATTATCATATCTCTTTGTTGAGAAATCACCATGACGTAGCTATTGAGTGTGGGAATGACCGACTCAGGACATGCTTTTAGATTTTAACATATGTGGTTGTATCGGGTTTCTTGTAGTCCTAAAGCTCTGACCCTCTCTCTCTCTTTTTTCCAACATGGCAATTATAAAGTATTTCAGCTGTTGTATTCATATCTAATCTCACACTTTAGGGGGCATCTGTTATACAGGAAAATGACCTCCTCATCAACTCAGGGGAGAAAGGAAATTTGACTAAAAGATTGACCAAGTTCATAGTCCTATTTGTCAAGATAACACTCCCCAGGAACTAGAAAGAATCTTTATATTGCTCCTCAACCTGAACTAGGGTCGTTAGTCCCTAGGGTAACTCTTTGTGTTGCCTTAGGGATAGTGTTAGTCATCTTTGGTGAGTTTTTGGAGGTCAAAGGAGCGGGTTGACTGAATAATATCCCATTATTTACTCATATGTTAGCGCGAAAAGCAGGAAACATATAGATTCAACCTATTTGAGGATATTTATATTCCTAATGGAGTCTAATGAAAAGGGAAAGAGAAATAAAGCATGGAAACATCCCAAATTTTTCCAAAGGGAACTCATGAAAGAGTTGGAAAGGTTTGGCCTCTCATTCAATATATTTGAGGCTTGGGGCATTGTGAAAGAAGTCAAAAGAATTGTAAGGATTTCCTATTGACTTTCCAAGCTTTGCATGAGAGATTGGTTCACCAAGAGGGTAAGAAGAGAGAGAGAGAGAGAAAGAGAGAGAGAGAGAGAGAGGAGCTGGAGAAGTAAGGGGATATTGATGTAACTGATGGTTTTAATCACTCTTTCCTATCATTAATATAAAAATTAAGTTGCATTGTCCACTCCATGTTGTTGATTGTCTGATTCATTTACATCTTTATGAAATACCATTGATTATGAGTAACGCATATATGTGTAGTTAGATATCATTATATATTCTTGTTTTTATTATGAAGGTTATATGATGTAGTATTACTTCTCCTCTTATCTATGTGCATGTATTGATATAGGAGCTAGTTGAGAGGTATTCCACTCCACTACATTGGGTTCTCTGGCAACACTACACAAAGATCCGAGGTAAAACTCTTCCCTCTTGCTTCAATTATCATTTAATTTATATGGATATGTACATGTCTCTTTGTGCTAGCTGCAGCTAATTTTATCTATCTACCAAGGATCTTGAGAAGATCCTTAAGGGTATTTCCACCACAACCACCCATGCATTAATCCCTATAGTAGAGAAATAAAGAATGCTAAATGGGTATGAGGCCCTATTAGTTTGGATGTTAACGCGAAAAGGCATCAATGTGATGAGTAGGAACATAACATCACGAGTGCCAGAGCACCTCAAGTTTCATAGGCATTAGTTATGAAATTTTCATAGTCCCTATGAACCAATGATAGGAACTGCCTGACTATCCAATGACTCAAGGTACGCCATGTTGTGGAAGTACACAGAGGATAATAGACCAAAGCAATGTGGAGGAAAACCTCTAGTCCCCTTCAAAATACTCCAAACATTGAAATTCTAATGTCTAAGTGATGAGAAAGGGTTCAACATGATCCTCTATGTAGGATGCCCACACACCATGACACACCAACCCCACAACTACTACAAAACCTTCTTGCCATGCCCAACCTTCTCGCCATGCCCAGTTACCATCATAGTCATCCCACCACATAGGTATGACTCATGTCATGCTAATGTCATAATGACATGAACATGAAGTCATCCAATATCTTTTATAAAAAGTAATTTGGGCCCCACTTTTGCTATTTTTTCTAGGTCAACCTCCATCTCAATTTGTGCACACTATTCAACCCATTTGCCAAATTCCATGTTTTTAAAGTTCCAATTCAAGAATCTAAATCACCAGTTTTCCTTATACCTATGAAATCAAAATTTTAATGGCTCATTCTCTCCAATTCCATGTGAATTAAGAATTAAAATATAAACCCTAGCCATTTTCAAAAAACATGCACTCAGCAATGAGAAATTGATCATTTCAGCAACTAAAATACCTTGTTTCTCTAAATTGACCCCTCAAATGCATTCCCAAGCTGAACTTACTCCAATACATGCTCTCCATGTCTAAGCCTTGAAATTCAAAATATTTTCCCTCTAATTGTCACCCAATTCCTCATTGCCATGTGGAAAAATCTTTTTGGCTCTTTAATCCTCAGGGTTCTTCCCTTTTTCCTATTATCCTTCCTCAGTGAGTTTGTTATTCTTCGTAAGTTCTCTCATTTTCAATGTCTTCCTCATCAACTAAAATATACACTGATGTCTAGAAAAGGGAAAGCCAAAGAACTACATTTTATTAATGGACAAGAAGATGTTTGGGACCTAATGTTAACTATACACAATATGAAGACAACCATTCATATCGTGCTGAACACTAATGAAGTGATAGGAGATCATAATAATATGCATGAGCCAAATATAGTCTTTTCTTTTCTCCCACATGTATTCCACTTTCTAGAAATGGTGACCTAGTCTACAAAAAGATACTTGTCAGACAAAAGAGTGATTTCCTCATCCCAAGATGGAAAGGAAGTAATTAGAATAACTTTGGAGGCTATTGCAGATGTGTTTTCATTTCCCAACAAGATATATTTATAGAGGCTTAATAAACAGGAGATCAAAGAAAAGTGGATCAATCTCACACCATATGTCAAGAAACAAATGGTTAACAATTTTGTCCAAAGAGGATTGGTCCCTATATCTAGTCATCCCCATTACCATATCGCAACTTTTGACTCCATGTCAAAGTTGTCTATCTCCATGATTCCCCTAGTCCTAGGCCTTGACATCGATTTTGATATAATAGAGACCATCCTAGATCTCTAGGTATCCTTATGTCATCCAACAACCAATACCTGCACCAAATTTGATTTTTCACATTTTCTATCAGATGAAATAAACTCCCATATGATAGAGTTTGGGGAAGGAAAATCATTTTTCTATCAAGCTTATCTAGTCCACTTGTTCATCCATTAACAATACTCCTATCTTAAACATCTTAAACCTAGAATGGTTGATGAACATAGTGATTTATTACCATTTTATGAGTGCCTACCCATGGTTTGTAAGCTAGAAAATAATCAAGGGTTATTTGATTATATTTCTTCTTTCTATTGGAAATACTGAGAGGGGAATGAGTCAATATTTTTATTCAATTAGTATATTTTTAATTTCATAGAGAATTAATTAACGTTATCATCAAATGTAACATAAATCAATAGTAAACAACATCATTCAATAATGTGAAAACATCAAGATAGTAGACAACATATTTCTAGGTGGAAACCCCTTAGGGAAAAAAACCACCAAATGCTTCCTAATATTTGTCTTCAATAAAATGTACATCAATATTTTTAGCTCCAAATATAGGAGGCTCAAACCCCCTAGTTTACAGTCTCCAACCTATAGGACGCTCCAATGCCCTAGTTACTGTAACTGGAAGGATGCTCGAATGCCCTGGTTTATAGGCTCCAACCTGAAGGATTCTCTAACACCATGTTTACCAGCTGTAATTGGAAGGATGCTCCAATACCTTATGTAGGATCAAACCTGCCCTAGCACCACCCTTCCACCTTAAATTATTCTCAAGCTCCAACCTAAAGGAGACTCCACTCTCCTACCTTGCACCACCCTCCTAGCCTAATCAATGAGTAGACAATGTTTCACAATTTTTAAACTAGATCCACCTGTTCTCAACCTCAAAATAATTTGTTGTCAAAACACCGCCATACTTCATTTTTACATATACTGCTACCAATGTATCACTTCATTGCCTTTTCTTTTGTTGAACATAACTAAGCTGATACAATTTGTATCATACAATACATCCTGCGACTACAATAACTTTTATTGTTATAAGGCATTGCCACTGCTAACTTGTGCCGACATGCACAATCCAATGTGCTACAAGTCTCTCCTATGCCCAACCTTGAGCTGTCTCCATTTTTTCCACAAAATCGTGCAATCCAACTTTGTTTCCTTTAACCCAAAAAACATACTATGACCTATATGATCATGTTATGTGTTTAGGGACATTTGTTGTGTAAAGGCTACAATAATATTGGAGCAATATCATAACCCTTATAGTAGCACCAATGCTAAGCCTCTAACCATTGATATTATTAATCCCTAGATAGCATAAAATATTTCTATCAATCTTAGTAGCTTATATCTTCAACACACATACCTTAATACAACATCAAGACTTTAATTATGATTGTGGTACTTCTTTTGGACTAAAAGGAACACAAATATTGCCACAAATTTGCAAATTGTGAAACAAGTTGCAACCAAATAAAATATTCCATGCAAAGGTTAAACATGCGACCCAACATGTTGCCTTCCATATTATATATATATATATATATATTAATATATATATATATATATATATATATATATATATATTATATATAGTACACACACACACATATACATTATATAATTCTACACTATACATACATACATATATATATAATGTATATGTATATGTATATATGTATATATATGTATATATGTAGATATATATATATATATATGGAAATCGTACTCATATGTCGCATCATATCTCATGAACTCATCGAGTAATAATATATTTATATCATGTCAATTCCTCAATGTGCCTCAAGCAATCCATATAAAATTTTAAACATGTGTTGACACAAATGGATGCACTTAAATTCATCAAGGTTCCTTTATCAACAATGCACAAAAATAGTATTAATGTGAGCTTACACATAGGTCACACACAACCCTTGATTTTTCAGATCTTACACACAAGTCTCATGTTGAGGTACAAATACATAGATGTCACACATATAGAAAACATGCTATGTATTTCAATGTTCAGGTAACATTAAGAAATAATCAAAACCAGGGCACAAGAAAAATTTCTAGAACTGCCTTATTGATATACCTTTGAACAATGAATCTACTAATCAAGTGTGGAGGCATATAATATAATTTTACCATGCTTCAAAGGAAAGAAAGGAGAGCTTCAGTTTTTTCTTACAAGTTCAATCCATAGTATATTGTCTCAATAGCTAAAACAAAATTCACCTTTAGTTAGTCTATAAGGTTACTGAATGAGGATAAAGATTATTGGCTTGAATACCTATATTAATCATAATAAGTTGCTACAAACAAATTATTTGATAACCCATCAATTTTACAAATGATCTATGGATATTCAAGTGATTTATAATATTCAGAAATATCTCCTTTAGGTCCACTTTAGATTTTTCTCAACAACCTTGGTCTCAAAAGGACACATGATAATTATTGTGAAATGTCAATATTTGTGTAGGAGTGTCCTCAAAGAAATATGGTGGATGTCTATGTAAATTTGTTTCCAAATCCACAAAAATCAAAACAAAGTCTTTAGCTTCGTAGCTTGATGAGTGCATAAAACAATTTCATTGATTTATCCTCCAACACTCTTGCTAGCCTCAAAATTATTTTTTGATGTTTAATATATATGTTACTTTAGGAGCAAGCACTTTGTATACCCCAGACAAGATTTCAACCTTGACCTACAGTGCTAGATTTTTTAACAAATCATAGACTTGCTACATAACTGAGCTAACAAATAGGTCATGGCACTATTGAAGGTGTTGAAGATCAGATATATAGATAAAAAGGGACTTACGATATGTTTCATAATATAGAGCCAAATATTTCCACCACAAACCCAATGAGTTAGTCAATAATCATGCTACCAATTGATTCCCTAGACAAATACACCTAAAACAATACAAGCTTCAACAAATACAGTCTTCAAGAGATGCTAAAAATTTCCTTTAAACCAAGTCTACAAAAGAACCTAAATAATCCAATGAAACCCTAAAAGAAGACCCTTAAATTAAAACAAAAATCAATACTACTCCAATGAATTTTTTGGTCCAAATCGACCTTCTTCAAGATGTAAAACACAACCCTGACTACAGAGAAAATAGAGAAATATTCTTCATAGATCTGTCTAGCAAAAGAGAATAGCACAAAGCCTAGGAAAACCTTCAAAATATAAAAAAATTGAACCAACAACTTCGACTTTCCTACAAATCCTAAATGCTTTCACAAGTCTGAGAATGAAGAGAGATAGATCAAACAAAAACATTTGGACTCCCTAATGATGTATTGTTTTCTCCAAAGGTCTGAAATTGTTTCAAATAGAGAAAATGTGAAATTACTTAATGATTTGAGATGATAATCGATCTTCATTTCTATAGATATACTTGAGGCCTTAAAGAAGCTGAATTTGCCTAAATTGGATCTAAAAAATAATTTTAAATTTGAATTGTTTATCCCCACATGCAATTGACTTTCCTTGTAGGGAAGCATACATTTGAAATTTCTTAACTTATCTTTTAATAATTAAATTTAATTTTCTTTTGATCTTTCACCAAGGAGAGATTTCTACATCCTTAGGCCAGTGTATCATGTCATGTGTTATCACCCAAAATTGATCATCTAGCCATAATTTACTAGATGGATCAAAGTACACCATGTAGGGAAAATTTTACCATAGTGAAATTGCTGTCACTCTAGGGAATTACCTAATAAACCATATTTGTTAAGTCATTTCTAATTAAACCCGTGAAAATTAATTAAATAATCACTATTTATTTAATTATCTTCTAGGAATAATTAATTAATCACTAATTAATTATTATTCCTTGTCAAGTTTGACTAAATCCCCTAGAAATACTTAAATAAATCATTATTTGTTTATTATTCCTTAACCATATTTCTTGAGATGATTAATAAATCATTTATTTATTTATTATTTATAAATAAAAGTTTAAATACTTTTTCCCTCCAACCAAATATAATAAAATATTCCAAAAGGTTAATTCTAGAATTTGGTTAATAATATTTTATTATTTCCAATTATTCAAGAATAACCTAATATTTTGTTATGAATAGAAGGGTTTTACATTCATTCTTCAGTTTTTATCATTTTCATTGTTGCACTCACTATTGTAAATATGATTATTATCATTGTCGCACACCGTTTTTCTTTTCCATTTGAGTTCTCATTGAGCTCAAACATTTTGTTTGCTAGGTTTTACACATTATAGAGGAGAGAGACTCTGCAAAAGCTGAAGACATTGGGGATAGCCAAGAAGCCATACCATAGAGGGGGACTGGTAACATTATGTGTTCCCTTCATAGGTGTCATTTAATAAAATATATTCTTTATACATCTAGTTTCCATTGGATTATTGGAGTTACTTATGCTTATTTTCTTCTTTCATTTTGCTTTTTAACTGTTTCTGTTGCATAGATCATGGCTTTGGCAGGTTTTGTTTTTATCATTTGTTGCAAATCCACACTGTTTAACAACCATTTTCACTGTTAGGGTTGTTTTTCATTTACAACCTATAGTGGTTTCTTTTCATGAACCTTTGAGAAGAATACTACATAACAAATTGGCGACTCCAATGGGGAATTTCTGATTGTCTCCGAAATATTGGCGACTCCATTACGTTTTTAATTCTAATTTAGAAACCTAGGTGACTTTCAATTTTTAGCTCAGGGGTTTTATTTTCCAGTCTCTTAATGTTTTTTACTAGCATTCTAACCTTAGATTAGTCAAATTTCTAACTTCTACAAGTTATATTGTTATTTCTGCAGGCCATAGGAACCAATTGCAACAGAGTCGACAAATTTTCCTGAGACTTGCTGCCTGAGAACTGACAAGAAGAAATAACTCTTTTCTACCCAAACCTACGATTTGGAGGTCCAAAACACACTTTCTAGCCCAAAAAGTGCGATATCCCCCTAAACAGGTCAGTACCTACGATTTTAGGGTTTTTGGGATTTTTTCTAATCTTTTTCTTGGTTTTGGCAAGAGGAGTGTGTTGGGTTGGTTGACCATTGCCTTAACCCGCTTAAGCCTTGATCTACTCCCTTTCTCTCGTCAAAGTGGAATTTAGTCCCTTAGGGCTTCTAGTACACTTCCACCTTTATAAGAAGAGTTTACTTGAATAAGAAGTCTAAGTTTTTGCATAGATTTCAACCATATTTTCTAGATCTGTGCCTTCTTTCTTCAGATATTCAAATATAGGTTGTTTCCATCCAAATATTCCTCTTGAACCTTTCCTTAGTCATTTTTGTTAGGGTGCCACTGCATTCCTTAGGTTTCACACCCATCGCCCTATCTTTTGTAGAGATTTTCCTCAATGGTTTTTCCTATTGTTGCACCAGGTTCTAGTACCATAGTGTCATTTGATCCCAGTCACATCGAAACTTAGATCTTTTGGCCTTTTTCAGTGTGTTTTCAGTTAATTTCACCACCAACTAGCACAATGTTTGAAAACCCAGTTTGGGTGGGATTTTAGATAGTTGATTCACTGTTTATTTTCTATTTTTAATTTCAGTTTATTTTAGCAATTTTTTTATTTTTTCAAACACGATTTGGACTTAATTAATAAACACACAAACACACCTTAAGCGAAGGGCGCTTGGTTTACACTGCCAAGCTAATGACTTAAATTAATTAATTTATCTCCCCACACAGAGACAAAGACATTTTTTTATGTCCCTTCACCATTTCCTTGTCACTTGTGACTTACAACCACTGTGCCACCAAGACATTTGTCATGGAAACTCTTAGGCCTTCATCCGCAGTTTCCTCTTGGGTTTTTTACTCCTCCCCATAGGGTTCGAGTTTATCCTCCCCTGAGTCCCCATACCAACTCTTCTTCTAGTTCGTCTAATTCCTCATCTGATTTTGAGCCTCCTTCACTGCATACCGTCATCATGTCAGGACTCACTGCAGGTGTAGGAAACCAAGCTGGTGTTGGCTCTGGTTCTACCCTGATCATCAAATCTAGCAAAACCATTACAGGAACTATTCTAACAGTTCCAATGTTACCTTTCATGGCTGGGTTAAGCCTCCCAAATTTTAGCTAGTTGATTAATGACCCTATACACCATGATGTTGGTTGGCTAGCTATGTTGACTAAGCTTCCCTTCGAGATTCCCAACTTTGAGGGTAATTCTAGAGAGGACCCCACCAATCACATCTGCTCCTATAATATGTGGTTTTCATCCAATTCCATCACCAATGATTCAATTCATCTTCGATTGTTCCAATGCATGCTCACTGGAGATGTTGTGAAGTGGTATGTCAACCAGCCCACCGCTTCTCATTCCACTTTCACATCACTTGCTATAGTGTTCCTTTCATACTTTTAGTTACCTCTCTGATACGACACCGGTACAGAACTCTTGACTGTATTTCATCAGTCCTCTTCCACCCGTCTTTCCGATCATGTTCAGGAATGGCATGGAACGAGGAGCATGTGTCATCCTGTGCCATTCAAGGATAGTGTCTACCTTGATTGGTTTCTTCAGATTCTTTTATCACCTATTTCCAAAGATGTCGCGTCTCATTTTCCTCAGACACATGAACAGGCTCTCCATACTGCTACGAGATATGGCTTGATTTATGCTCAATATGGTTATGTCTATACCAATATACTAGACCTCCCTCATCTTGGTGGTGCCAATGCACCGAGGGCATCTCACACCGCCGATGATATCATTGGAGTTATTTCACATCCTTCACCATATACTCAATACAGTTATGGTTATCCATAAGGGGCTACTAGTTCCTCCAACACTTATCCCCCTCTTGCCAAGCAATGTGTATTTAGGACAAATAAAATCTTATTCATTTACCCAACCACATCATCATATGATAGGGTGAGCTAGTACTCAACCTATCTACCAAATCATTTCCCCCTCACCATCTTACACCTATGCACCACCGAGAGATCCATCCCTTCAGGAATTAGCACCATAGCCTCCCATGCATCCTCAGCCCTAGCAGCCACAGCCCCCTTAGGGTTAAGTGTATGCACATTAGAGTGCTACCAATCCCCAAGATTTGAAGAAAAGTAATAAGGGGAAGAGTAACAAGGGCAACCAGGGTAACCAAGGTAATGAACCCCATGGGAACCAGCCTAACACCAATATCCAGTGATAGGGCAACCAACCCAATAAGAAAAAGGTTATTCGTATGAGAAATCCTTATGCATGTTGTGGTGTACATGGCCATTATACTCATGAGTGTCACCTCTTATCCCAGATGTGCCAAATGTGGGAAGCCCAAGTAGCTTCTAGACATCAACCACCCATGTAATAATCACCTCAAAATCCTGTGCCATCGCATCTGGCCATGCTCATAAATCCTTTCCCTAAGCAAGGATTTGTTGTTGCTCAACATTAGCAAGCTCAAGTAGTCCACCCTCCCCAAGCTTCTAACCCTGGTGACCACCAAATCCTCGTGATGAATTCTGACGAGGTCAACACCTCCGATATCAACTTATAAACTCGGTTGCATTAATATGAAAAGCCATCATCTTCATCCAAAATTGAGACCAAATCCAAAGCATCTACTAAGACTCTTACGACACCAAATGGTTTGTTACAGATCCCTCAACCTAAAGTTGAGTAAGTTCCTAAGATCCCCAAGGGACCATTATGTCGTAATGCGACTTCTAATCGAGATGCTCATACATACAATATAGTAGGTGACTTGGCACAATGACTTGGTGCCATGTCAATGTTGGAGGTTCTCTAGTCATGCCCATCTCGAAAGAAATCTCTAGTAATTTATTTTGGTGCAATAGATCCTTCAGATGATTGTTTGATTTTATTTCCTATTGATACGTCAAAACATCCTTCATCCATTGCTTTCCAGATACCAATCTGAATCTATAATGCCATCATCTCCCAATGTATTATTGATGAAGGTGCATCCACCTGTGTGATTTCCATTACCATTTGGAAGAAACTCAAGTCACTTGAACTATCCCCATCCACCATCACTTTGCGTGCTTGGGAAGATTACCCTTCCCAGCCTCTTAGCATGTATCGCAATTGTCCAGTGACTCTTGCAGGCAAGATTGTTCATGTGGATATTTAGGTTATTGATGCCCCTCTATATTACAACATTCTATTGCGTCGTAGTTACACATACGCCATGTTCGCCATCACGTCTGCAGTTTTTCGCAATATGTGATTCCCTCTTGCAGGGAAGATCGTCACTATTGATCAGTTCACATATTGTGAGCCATCATCCTTAACCCCCCTTGAGTCCATTATATCATCGATGTCCAACAAGAAGTCTATAACCAATCTCACTGGTGTTTCACCCAGAGTCTATAGAGATTCCACCTTGTTGGGTGCTTTCCCTAGTCCTCCCCCTCCCATCTCTAAGACTAGCTCTTTGAGTGTTTGCATGTTACAAGCATCACAGGCTACTCAAAAGTAGTCTAGTAACTCTGGTAAACAACCATCTTCTTAGCACGCTAATGTTACCATCTCATGCAAGACATTCGGATGCACCACCCTAAACCTCATCCATTTGTGGGTGCCTCTCCTTTGTTCCCACCAGGAACTATTCCTCCAGGCCTTAACCATCTAGGAGTTGTTCCACGAGGACATTATCCTGCATGATAGATAGCTTTGTTATTTCCTCCTCCTAGAATAGTTTTTGTCTGTTTCATGGCTTAATTTACTCTCCCTAATATGACTTTGGGGATTTGAGTTTGGTACAGTGATCCCCCATCGAACACTCCACCTGGTTAGCTCAGACCATATCATGCTTTGACCCTGGTTCAACTAGTCCTTATGACCTCTTTCACTGCTTCAGTTCCACCACAACCTGAACATGAACCCACTCCTGTTGCGAAATCATCCAGTCATGGGGGAAAATCCAAGAGGAAAAAATCTAAGGACAAGGCTCCCCAAGCTCCTCCAACTCCCAAAGCTCCAAATCCGACACCTATTTGTGGTTTTGGTGAGGTTATTGGGCATGCCACCAATAACTATCCTGAAATTCCTCATCACAAACCTTTGGTTCATGAAATATTTCTTGATTCTTATATCTCTAAGGTCCAAGTTACCTTACCAGATTCAACCAAAATACTTAAAACGTTGTGCTCAAATCACCCTTGTGCCTTGTGCAATTATGGTCATTATTCCCTTTGTTTCCCTTATCTCAATGAATTTCATGATTGCCTCCAAGTGCTTTGGGACTTTGAGGCCACTTTTAGTGAATCATCTACACCTCTACCTATGTATTCTGGTACCATCAGTACACTAGAATAGGGGGACTGTAGTCCCACGATCGTGATCCATCCTCCCGATGTCAAGATGATAGACTCCATAGTCCATATCCTTTACCTATCATCATCCATGAGTTCCTCACAAGAAAAACTTTCTAAGGTTTCCATGCACGATTCTATAGAAACTCCTTTTTCGAAAACCAAGGTCTCAACATCAGTAGATTTTCCATCTACTAGCTCGTCGTCTACCATCCCAAATGATGTGTATGTGAACCTTCTTTCTCAGGATGATGCACTAGGTCCCACCATCGTATCATGTAGTCAATCTTCCTCCCATCTACCCATCTTCCATTCTGATGGGGATATCTTGGAAGCTATGTCTACCCCCAATTACCCTTGGACATAGGTAAGGAGGCATATCTTCTAGAGGATTTTGAAGGCCAACACCTTCCTAATCCTCGCAATGCACTCTACCTTAAGAAAATTCACCCATAACATATCCCATTGATTTGCATGTATTTATTTCTGTTATGCATTTAGGTAGTTTGCATCATCTCATCTGTTGTCTTTTACACCTTTCAGATGGATCCATCATCCACACTATATATCGGTTATGCATTTGATACCGTATCTTCAAATATTCTACTCTATGTCATACCACCTTTACCACATAGTCCCCATGTTTGACTTAGTGAGTGAGGATGATTCTAGACCTCTTCTAGTAGTTCATTCTCATTTTCCTCTTCCCTTAATTATTCATCAGGAACCATTGTTCCAAGAATAATTAAGACCATCTCTAGACAAGTAAGGCCACTTTCCTAAAAGTCACAAACCTCGAATCTTAGGGTCTTTTCCTCCTCTCAAATTGGAGGGAAAACACCCTTTTATAGGAAAACCCACAACTTTTCTATTGCACATTGTGACCATACCGTAGCTCTGTTTGACGAACTTTTAGCACCATTGGAAATATCTCACTAAGTACTCTAATGGGTTTCTTTCAGTTTTTTGTAATTTGACACTTCACTAGGAAGCCAATTTTTCCATGAAGCGTCTCTTTACCTCCTCTTAAAATTGAATTTCTTTATATGAGTTGCTTGTACTTTGGGACCACCTTCCCTTGGTGCTTGTCATCTCATGTGTCAATTTTTGTTGTGAGAAACTATCATTTTCTCATGTTTTCATGGTCCCCACTGGGCCTATTCCTTCTGGCAGCGTCATTGAGTCACCCTTATTCAGAGCATACGTGATGAGTCACCTTTGCATCCATGGAGTCTGTTTCACATCCCATTGTATCATGTCATAGTATTCCATCCATCTTTGCATACTATTCATCCCATGTTCCCCATTTTTTCCTTCAGTCATATTGTCTACCATCCCCTCTGGAGTCGTGTTAGTCGCTGCCAGGTCAACCATGCACTTTATGCTCTAACAAGGGAAGTCATATGTTTGTCCCTTAGTCCCATTTTCTCTATTTTCCCTAGTGTTAGTCCATCAATCACATTACTATTTTCCCTCGTGCCCTAGTTGAGGATCCTCATTGCCTCATCTATGGCAGACCCTATTCCATTGATATCATCACATCTATTCCATAAGAATGGCCTAGAGGGTGTTGTATCTTGGTTCCAACTTCCACTCTTGTTCGATGCCTCGGATCAAGCAAAGTGAATCATCATTTTCTTTTGACTTGGTTGTTTCTTGCTCCTGATTCATGCACATGATGGTCCACTAATGCAAGAGATTGTACCAGTGATTCCTGGGTATGTGTGAGATGTTTCTGACCTCATGAGGGGGTGACCCTTTTGGTAGCCCCCCCACATGCCCAGACACCTTCATATTATGCTACAACATCAAATGCAGTTCCACATATTTGATGGGTTTGGTTCTTTTCACTTGCAGCACTCATGACATGCATGTCTCCTTAAAATGATCCATTCAGTTTTGCAAAGCCCTTTGCTATTCAGTAGGCCGTATTTGGTTATTATACCATCCCTCCCACCCATTTTTTGAGGGAAGGGACATTATATCTCATGTACTCAAATGTTATTGTATTGAGTCCTAGCTAATTCATTTCCAGGCGCATTATGTATATGGGACACATTGTATTATTTTTTGGCTCATTTATGTGAGCATGTCATGTACCATTCATCATGTACTTTATTTCTCAACTTCATTTTCCTGTGCGCATTATTATTTGTGTACTAAGTTATCTCGACGGGTATAGGTATTCCTTCCCCACCTCACTTACATCCAGTACCATAACATAAAAGGATACTTACATTGTTTTCGCCCCCTTTGTCACTATACTTTGTTGCTTCAACTCCATTTGTCTCTCTCTCTCTCTAACTCTACTTCATTGTCTAGTGATTATGTCCTTACAATGTACTTCGGTCATACATTTTTCTCCTAACGCTCATATAATGGGGGGCAATTTGTTATCACCAAAAAATGATCATCTAGCCATAATTTACTAGATGGATTGAAGTACACCATGTAGGGTCAATTTTACCATAGTAAAATTACTTTCACTGTAGCAAATTACTTAATAAACCACATTTGTTAAGTCATTTATAATTAAACCCATGAAGAATAATTAAATAAAACACTATTTATTTAATTATCATCTAGGAATAATTAATTAAACCATTGTTTCACTAATATTCCTTGTCATATTTGACCCAGTTATGAGAAATAAATAGATAAATCATTAATTATCTTATTTTTCTCTAGGAATAATTAATTAATCACTAATTAGTTAGTATTCCTTGTCAAGTTTGACTAAATACTCTAGGAATACTTAAATAAACCATTAATTGTTTATTATTCCTTAACCATATTTCTTGAGATGACAAATAAATCATTTATTTATTTATTATTTCTAAAAAATGTTTTAAATCTTTTTCCCTACAACCAAATATAACAAAATATTCCAAATGGTTATTCTAGAATTTGGTTAATAATATTTTATTATTTCCCATTATTCAAGAATAACCTAATATTTTGTAATAAATAGAAGGGTTTCACATTCATTCTTCACTTTTGATCATTTTCATTGTTGCACTCACTATTGTAACTCTGATTATTATCATTGTCGCACACCATTTTCTTTTCCATTTGAGTTCTCATTGAGCTCAGATATTTTGTTTGATGGGTTTCACACATTATAAAGGAGAGAGACTCTACAAAAGATGAAGACATTGAGGATATCCAAGAAACCATCCTATAGAGGGGGACTTGTAACATTATTTGTTCCCTTCACAGGGGTCGTTTAATAAAATATGTTCTTTATTTATCTAGTTTCCATTGGATTATTAGGGTTACTTATGCTTATTTTCTTATTTCATTTTATTGTTTAACTATTTCTGTTGCATAGATCAGGGCTATGGCAGGTTTTGTTTCTATCATTTGTTGTAGATCCACATTGTTTAATAGCCATTTTTACTGTTAGGGTTATTTTTCATCCACAACCTAAAGTGGTTTGTTTTTGTACACCTTAGAAAATAATACTACATAACATCATGCCACCTCATCTCCCTTTGGGGTTTTTTCCCACGAGATGGGTGCACAATATTTGAATGAACATAACTTTTAAATCATGTGGAGTCTCAAGGAATACCATATAATGTTGAAATCAACTTGGTGAGAAGTATCAACTAACAATGGTCTTGGAGGAAAATACATTATTATTTTTCCTAAAAAATTGTCAACAAGTACGAGACTATTTGGAGCTTCCAAGGATTTTAATATTTTCTAGTCATTTGGAGCTTCAATTTATGAAAACCATATAAATATTAAGAGTGTTCAATAGTCAACATTGGAATCAATGATAACACCATTCAACAATATCCCTATTTGTAATTGATGGCAACAAATACTCCTCCTGTAATCACTACTGCCCCTGACTTCATGCTTTTGATCCTCCTGACCTATTTTCTCACACCCTTTGACATCAATGGAAAAGGGTGACTCCCTGTGTCAAGATGCTTTCTTTTCCTTTCCTGTAACATAGAATGGCTCCCCCTAGTGAAATTACATTCTTCCTACAATAGTTTGCTTCTCTCCCTTGACATGTTATGACTTGCCATAGTTGGGACCTTCTGCAATTTTGCTCTACAAACCTACTACTCCTCAATTTGACTAATTTGCCTACAATTCTAACTATTAACTCACATCTTCAAACAATCAACCTATAAAGGATAGATCTCTGAAATTATAATAACTTCTATAGATACTCCCCCTCTTCAAAATTCATAGGGAAAAGAGTCATCATGCTAGATATTTAGAGTAATGTGTGAACCGATTCTTTGGTTGGATCATCCTGAACTTTTATATCTTCAAATATACCTATTGATTCATCGTGAAATTTTTCTTTTACAAAACTTGAAAGCATGACTATAGGGATTTGTTAATTCACATGATATTTTTTCATTTTCTTTCTTCTCGATACCTTCTTGTACCTGATGTTAGGGTTTTCCTTCTTGGAAGATTCCATATTGTACCTACAATCAAGAGCTATATGCCTATAAATAGAGAATTTGTAACATTTTATGTTGGGCTTGAATGACATATACTTTATGCTGGAAAAGTGATTTTGAAACTTACCTCACGACCTTGTAAACCTGCTTCTATGGTTTCGATAATGTATCTGATGATCAATCTTGCTATACATATTGTAATCCCTAACCATATTCCCAAATTTAGAACATGAAACAAAATAGCCATTACATGTGCTAGGGTACATAGATGTGTTTTCCTTTCTGAAGTCATTCTTCCTTGGAGGTGAGACATTTCTTTGTTGATCCTTGACCTTGATTGCTTCGACATTATTTCTTGGAGCTGCAACATTTTCAATATTCTTTGGTTCTTCATTTTGATTTGGATTTTGATGGATTATTTATCAATATTTTTCTTGGAGTTTGGAGCTTCACCTACCTATTTTTGCTTCATCCTCAATTTACCCATGTCATTATTATTCTTTTTTCCATCAGGAAATTTTTCCTTCTTGTGCTTGTCTATTTCAGTTATGGCAATGTCAAGTTCTTTTTTATTTTGATCAATATCTTTTTGAAACTAACTTTTCAATACTTTTCTTCTTTCTTTTTCTTCTTCTACTCGTAGCTTTATAAGAGTAACCTTTTCTATTTATTTGTTAATAACTTGTATTTATTACTTCTTCCTTTCACTTTCCTTCCTAAGCCTATTTATTTTTGCAACAAATATATCAAGTTCATTTTTCTTTTCGCTGACTTCTACCTCATGCTTATGAAAAGATTCTTCTAATTTCCTTTATGATTCCTGCACCAGGAGTTGTAAGAGAGAAATTTCTTTTTTGAGTGTGTGATTTTCCTTCTATGTGTTCTTCCATTATTTTAATGCATTAATTAATGATTTATCCATGACCTCTTATGATTCTTCTCCATCATTATTATTAGATTCTTTGATATAAGGATCTGCTTGATTTCAAGGACAATTATCAACATCTTTATCTTAACTTGTATGTTTTTAACCTTTAGAGAGATCTTGATGTTTCTCCCAAAGATATTTGGTTGTTGAGAATTCATCAACATTTTCTTTTATGGTGTTTGGTAGAGTGATAAGAGTTTCATTCATGGATTTTGTATTGTACCTTCTAGATTCATCGCTAGATGTGTCTTCAGAGAAAACAAATTGTTGCGCCCAATATCCATGAGCTTTCAAATAATATTCCATTCTACCTTTCCAAAATACAAAACTTAATTCATTGAACTAAATAATTAGACCAACCTATTTCTCTTCATTGGTGATAATAGGATCTAAACCTCTTTCAATACCTATGAATTCCTGTGATTCCTTTGAATGCTTGGCGGCTTGCTTCTTTGACTTTCCCATCTCTAAAACCTAAGATATTCCTTGTAGTTGTTAAGTTGCAATTGAAGGAAGCCAACTTGATACCAATTGTTGGAAATAATGAGAGGGGGTTGAATCAATATTTCTATTTAATTAGTATATTTTTAAATTCATAGATCATTAATTAACATTATCATCAAATGTAACATAAATCAATAGTAAACAACACCATTCAACAATGTGCAAACTTCAAGACAATAAATAATAGATTTTTAGGTGGAAACCCCTCCAGGACAAAAAACACTAGATTCTTCTTAATATTTGTCTTCAAAAAAATGCACATCAATATTTTTAGCTCCAACTGAGGGAGGCTCCAACACCCTAGTTTATAGGCTCCAACCTAAACGTTGTTCCAACACCCTGTTTATGAGATGCAATTAGAAGGATTCTCTAATTCCCTATGCAGGATCCAACCTACCCTAGAACTACCCTACCACACTGAAGTGTTCTCAAGATCCAACCTAAAGGAGTTTCCACTCTCTTGCCTTGAACCACCCTTCCACCCTGATCAATTGGTGGACCATGTTTCATAATATTATGATAGGATCCACCTATGATAAATATAAAAATAATTTGCTAACAGAACAATAATATACTAGCTTTTTACTTATACAGATGAAACCAAGGCTCATCATGTAAAATTAGGTTAATAAAATATAGTGATCACTTGGGATAAAGTGTGGAATCCTTCTTTCGTAAGGCTAGAAAGTGATGAAGAAGAGTAGGTGTGGCTCATATTATAATCCATGGTGGGTAAAATGGAGGAAATATAAAAGAGATTAAATGAGACATTGCATGGACAACAATACGACAAAGAGGTACTAAACTGGGGTACCCATGTATAGGTAGGATCTACTTCCAAGCTAAAACATCCATCAGAGAGAAAGGCTAATGTTACTAATGTGGAGGTACCATATGACACACCATAAAGGGGCCATGCAAAGGAAATTTTAGGTTCCCAATTCCTAAGGGTTGATGATGCCAACAAAAATCTAGAATCATAACATTATTAGGAATGACCAAAGGACATACAAAGTGAGTGATATTGTGAGAAAGTGAAGCTTCTTAACAAGGAATATCAAGACCTAAAATAGGTACAAGGCAATATTCAATAGGTGGATATGAGTTGGAAAATTCATTGGAAAGTTAAACATTAGAAACTAAATACTTGACTCAATCCATGGGTGGCACTTCCAAGGATGGTCGAGGAGGTGACCCCAAGGTTGATTCAAGATTTAGTTTTCCAATATCCACATTTTCCAAATCGAAAAGACTAGAGGTGTATGAAGATGCATAAGATCCCTAGAATGATCAATAGGTGATTCCATGACTTCGAAGATGAATTGTAGAGAATAAGGCTCATTGTGAAGAGATTCATGTGGAAGAAGCAGAGTGATGACCTATGGGGGAAAATGATGCTAGTCATATTCCATATTGGGATGGAGTTTCTAACCAATGTCGAGAGGTACTCACAGTATTTACAAAGAGGAAATATATTCCACTAAAGGCAGTGTATTCTCACCATGTTGATATACATCTATATAATAAGTCATCACCCAAGGGTTAGGTCACACATGGGGTCCACAGGTGACATATGAGACCATGTGCATAATGATGGGCCTGCAAATTAGATACAAATTAAGTCACATCTAACCTTTCTTACACACATAAAGGCTATATTACATCTCTCCTTATGAACTTAATAATTTTTTCTTATATTTAATGAGTTCTTAGGAAGGATTAGAGATAATTTCATATTATGTTCCAATATTATTTATTTTGCAGAATATTGAGTAAATTTTGAAGATCTACAAAATGAGAGATTTTAACAAATTTATCCCTACCATATGATGCTACAATATGGACCAATACATGAATAGGATATCATGAAAATATTGACGAATTATGGATCTCCATTAATTGAGAAAATTTAGGGATGTATTCCCTACTATAGGATAAGCAAGAACTCAATATTTAATGAAGATTCCTACTGTTGGGAACCAAATCCACTTTTTGAGGGATTTTAAAGGGAAAATCTGCCTCATTCGAAGGAGGATTCTTCCCATTATTTTTTATAAGTACCAATTCGAATTATCCTTTAGGAGGATGTATTTTTTAGTCTTCTTCTGAAGTAAACTTGTTATTTAGCAGTTCTACACTCATTTCTAGCAGGGGCATACTTCAATTTATTTTAATAGTGAAGTTTGGTTTCATTTTAAGCTTATAAGGCTTGGTTTATTTCATCACAATCTAAGTATCCTTGGGCTTGGCCATCCTAGGAGCCTCAGAGCCCTACTGTACAATTTCTTTATCTTCTTATCATTTTTTGTTCTCTTGCATCTCTTATTCTTGCATTTCCTATCTTTTCACTTAGTATTCATGCTTCATTTTTTGTAGGTTAGATTGGTTATATTATTGAAGTAAGTGGCTTTTCAGGTAAATTATATAGTTACGAGCATGGTGCATCTTTATAACAACTCTACAAAGTCATATTCGTCATTGAGCTACTTGGATTGGTTTACTAGTTCACATTTATAGAATTTCTTGTTTTACTAATAATTTTATGCTGAATTTTTGCATGTATTAATGGCCTTGTTTCTAGTTGATTCCACTTCCATTGAAGTATCAAAATATCAAATTAATAAAAAAAAATTAACCCATAGAATTTTCACTTTATTAGCTTATGCATTTCGGTACTTGGATCAACTACTAGTTCATTGTTATGAAATTTTTAGCTTTTAGTAATAAATTTCTGCTGAATTTTGCCACATTTTAATGGACTTATTTTGAGTTTATTCGAGTTGTATCTGGGTCTAAAAATATTTAACTTAATAAAAATAATTATGCCATAGAATTTTCACTTGATTAGCTTAGTAATTCAAGTACCTAGATCAACTTAGCTTAGTAATTCAGGTACTGAAAATTACACCAGTCAACTATAGGAGATTATTAGTCTTGTTTGTTTCCCTTCCACAAGTTGTTCTGCTAAGTAGATATAGGCTTGGTAACTTCTATTTCACCCTTCCATAACCTCATATCACCTTATCCCATTTTTAGACTGCTCCTAGGACCCTTATATTTCTCTCGAATGCAATCCTATAGGAAAATAAGGCATCCTATAACCATCTTGTATCCATCCTATAACATTACACAAAATTCCTTAGAACGCACCAAGAATTGCCTCTAAAGCTTCCTTTTAACTTCTCAACACTTCGAAAGATTATATAAGCCCTAGAGGTGAACTTGAGAAGACTAGAGACCCTCTAGATGCTTTATTTCCATATCTATAACTTCAATCCAACAACTAGAGTATATTTTTTTCATTTAATAGAATGTATGTAATTTACCTTTTGAGTATTTGATTGAATTTTTGCAAGAAAAATATAATTTAGATTATCTGTAATAGAATAACATTTTTTCTACAAGTTAGATCAAATTTCCTTTCTATCATTTACTTTATGAAAGATAGTTTGGGATTACTTTTCTACCATTTATTTTCTGCAAGAAAGGTTATGATCTCTTTTTTGGCATTTGCTTTCATAGATTAGGGGTTCCTTCATGCAATAGAACAATTTTTGCTTTAGTCATATCTTAGAAATATATCCTAGGTAGTGTTCCTTTTCATGGGTTTTCCAAAGTGGTCTCTGTGCATCTCAATTCACTTCATTGCATCAGGTCAATGAAAGAATGACACATTTCACGTTTCACACATAGTCCTGACTCTTCTTAAGTTTGTATGAAGTTCGAATTGATAATTAAAGTTGGTAGCCTTGGGAGTTGTGAAATTATTATTGCAATATTGGGGCTCATCACTTTTTTGCATTGTTGCTCGGGAGGTGTCAAATCTTTCTTTGTTTGCTTCCCTAGTTGATCCATTTATTTTAATTTTTGCAAAAACAAAAAAAATCTACATTAGGTGTTATTCATTTCAAAAATAGAAAATTATATTACATTAGCATTCTCATTTAAAAATCCAAAAAAAAAAAAAAAATCTCCAATATTAGAAACCCCCACTTGATCATGTGGTGTAGTAAGAACCACGTCACCATCCACTTTTGCAGGTAGAAGAATAAGAGGTGGAAAAGAAGGTAGAATAAATGGATGGATATGATGAAAATTAGGAAGATCCTCTTGGATTTCCCATTCAGGATATTAATATCAACGTTCATACGAAGAACATACCTCCGTATTTTCTTCCCAACTTCCATTGTATGAGATTAGAAGATCTGAAAACCTTTGTCTTTGAATTTGAAATACTTTTTAGAGCTTATGGTTACTTATTAAATACTCAAAAATTGATATTGTTTTTTACAACATTGAAGGATAGAGCTCTTAAATGGTTCATGAGTTTAGGGACTAATTAAATCAGATCATGGAATGATATGCAAAGGATATTTCTAAAATATATATAAAAAAACATGATCTTAAAGAGGAAATCCTTAGAATGACTAAAAAATAATATGATATCCTTGAAGACCTAATAGATATATTTATGTATAATGTTAAGAGGGAAAATTATATTATTTAGGATTTGACACACTAAAAATCCTCGTATTTAGAACAATTGGATACGAGTGGATTGATCTCCTTGATATCATGAGTAGAGGGGATGTATACCAATTACCATTTGAAGATATTTGTGAAATATGAAATCACATATAAAGAGGAATGACAAGAGTAAGTAAACAAACATTGAGATTTGTAAGTCAAGCTGAATTGGGAAATTTGCTTGATAACTTTAAAACATAAATTCCTAGCAATCTAAGAGAATAAATAGATATGTTAAGAATAAAAAGTAAGAAAAAAGAGAAATTTGAAATTTGTGTTATTTGTGAAAAATCACATGCTAATAAAGATTTCCCATCATTACTAGGGTTGAAGGAAGCTTACTAGGAGGAAAATGGAGCAAATAAAACACAAAAGCATCTATGTTATGTAGCTCCAAGAAGACCATGGAAACCTATTCAACCCAGTATGATGCAAGAACATAATTCACAATTTCAAGTTTATGCACAACAATCTCAAAGGAATCGAAAGACACCCTTTCCTTGGTAAACATGGCCATCCCAACCCCAAAACCAATCCTGGTAGCAAAGTTGTAAAGGAACTTATGGAAGAAATCCATAATATCCTCAATCATTTCCTCAATATCCTCCCTACCAAACTCAATTTAATCCATAACATCCACCTCCACAAAAACCACAACCTCAACCACATCCATCTCAAATATCGATTCCCACTCAATTACTTAACTAACCATTTATGAACCCAAACAATAAAGTAACTAAACACGCTTATAATGCTGAGGTACAAAAATTCCAAACAACTCCTCTTGTTCTAAATGGTATTCATATTATATCATAAAAACTATTGCAAAAGGAAGAACCTCCTGCTTCCATTGAAGAAAAACATATGGAAGAAGAAGATCTAGGGGAGACTAAAGAATCATGGATATTTGATGGAGAGCAGCCATTGGATCCAAAGGTTGAACAATTTATACTATGCTTATCATCAAATCATGTATGTGTTCAAGAGCCTAATCGACAAAATGTATAAGATCTAAATTTCATGGAAAGAGAGGACATAAAGAGTGATCTAGATCAGTAAGTGAATCAAGAGCATCACAACTATGCTAAGCTTTGGTTCCATAAAATAATTAAGTTGGAGCACCAATCTCTTCTTCAATAGTCCTTGGCATCATCAAATAAATTGACATCTCATATTCATGTACATGTAAAATCGTATCTTTCAATCCTACACATGAGTATATTTGTCATCTTGTTGTGCACATGGCTCCATTGGAAGAATTCCTATACTTGAAAGAAATTTTATTCTTCAAATAGATTATGATAGAAAATGAAAGAAAAGGGAAAAATAAAAATACAATCTCAAGTGAAAACCCCATTTGAGGTGCCTGGGATTGACTCACTGGTTGAAAACCTCCTTGAGGCAATTAATGGGTTGGGAAAAATGAAAAAATAGTAATAAATTTACCCAGATGAAAACCTACTTTGAGGCACCTAAGGAAGACCTACTAGCTGAAAACCTCTATGATGTAGCTAGTGGGCCTTGAGAAAAAAAGAAGACAAAAGAGTGAAAAAAATAAGAAAAAATGAAAAAGATGATGGAAATAGAATGTGTTTTAGTCTGAGTTAAATATGTAGGAACCACTCAGTTATCCTGCATGAACATAAGAAAATTCATCCCCAAAAAGGTAATGAAGTCTCTCCACATCATTTTCCATTCATTTATAGATATCACTCATCATTCCCAAGTCTTTCCCACTTATTTTTCCTCGATACCCTAAATTACTAAAGGATAGCCCTAAAATGCTACAAGAAAGGGTTGGTTTTTAAAAAAAGTTACAGATCCATCTTCTTTTGATCTTTTGATGGAGGAAGGTACCCATAGCTTCAAAAAAAGTCAAAGTGTAAAAAAGTGGGCCCCATCACTTTGCATTACCTCTACAACAAAGGCATGGTCTTATTTATAGGGTTGTTTTAGGGAATATCTATAGAATATTTTTTTTAACCTATTTGGATGGGGAAATGTGTCATTATACTTCTAATTTAATATGTTATCAATCACCTAATTCAAAACTGAGATCTAAGAACTTTCAAAATGGCATAAATAAACCCCATACATTTAAGCTTGTTTTACAAAAAAAATCAGATCTAACCTTTTTCCACTTTTGGAGGAAAAGGAATCCACCATTGTGTCTCCAATTATCATCTTCGTTGATCTAATCAAGTAGAATCAAAATCTCAAAACTCTCAAAACTTGGAATTTCTATACAGGATAATTTCTTGCCTCCTTGCCAAAGCCATGACTTAACCTTTCCATTTTCATTTTTCCACCATGTCCACCTGCAAAACACTATTATCTAATCCCCACTAAGTATCCATAGTGGAAACATCTCCAAGAAATGGCAATTTTATGGATTCTTTTGTTGGACTAAGGAATTATTTGGGGGGTGAATCAATAATTAGTGATATTTTAAAACTTTAAGGTCAATTTTTTACTCTCATTCACCATTTTCAATTACTTATGTGAGCATTATTATTGCAATATACATACAAAGATTTAAATAATTCAAATTAGCACACAATCCATCAATTTTAGCAACAGACACATATTGACATGTGTTCTTTTACCTGGAAACACAAAAGTAAAAAACCACCAATCTTTTTGTTATTACAATGAATATTAACCACCTACTTAATTACATCAAGTTGTTTGTGAGCACCCACTTGCAGGAGGATCCAACCCCCTAAAGATACCAATCCACTACTTTCCAAGAAGAACCAACATATTATGAATGCAAGCCACTACTTGTTCTAGCCACTGCTATGTTTTCTCAGAATGTAAACTTGATTAGTTTCTCCACCCAACAATTTCCCTTCTACCTTGTAGTCCCTCTTTGCATTACTCTCTTCATTATTCGATATACTCTATTCTTAGCCCTAAGTATAATTGTTAAATCTCGGCCCAGTCTCCCTTAAGCTCTCACACTCACATACAACACGTCACTCTCTTCACATAACTCTCCACACTTAAACTAAAATCAATGTTGCTTCCGCTCCATTGCACAACTACCATCCAAATGTTTTTTATAGTGATGCATAAGGAACAACGTAATCTCTATCGGCCATTACTTCGTCTTTCACTCTACCTGAGTGCACTCGTGTATGGATCTCCATCCTTTTGTTGCATCTAATTTCCTGTGTTATACAAGATTTACGATTGTGGACAAAATTATCTCCCTTAGGTCAGTGGCTAACCTAGAACAACACAGAGACAACAAACACAATGCTTTTCCTTAAGATAAATATACGGTAGAGTGAGGGCTACCTGAAATCCTTCACATACTTTTCTCCCTCTTTAGCTTGGAAGCTCCAATTCCAGCTCTGAATTCCAAAACTAGAGCTTTCACAATCAAATAACAGAAGCCAAGAAACTACAAGATATATGGAACATCATCTAAGTACTCCACTCAATAGATCACCATGGTATTCAAATAAGTGAAATAACAACACATATAGGAAAACAATGAATTCTTCGCATTAATATAAATGGAAGGAGATTACAACCATAAGTAGTAGTTCATCTTATAGAATAACTCCTCTAGGTTGTTGACTTGTCCTTTCCTTGTGACAATATGCACCTCCAATCACCCTGAATGCATGAGGTAACGACCACTCACTACAAGAGCATAAGGGAAGATTTTCTCTCCAGAAAAAAACCCCCAGCCACACAGAAGGATGGGAATATATAGAGCAGTAGGGTAAGTTTGGATTTCTTAGCCAATTACCAATATAGGGTTTGAGATCCACCTTTGGTTGAGGGATAGAATCAGAGGGTAAGTGGTGAAAAATCCAAAGTATGGAAGAATATGATCCAAATGTTTTATCCAAGGTAAGTAGTTGAAACAACTTCTAGAAAATCCTAGAAGGGGAAGCATCTAGAATCTCGAACACTCTCCTGGATTTCTAGAACCAATGCAACTACAAAGGGGAGAAACTTGCTAGTGACCAACACAAGTCACAATGGAGCAACCTGTTGGTGAATACACCCGAGTAGGCTTATAGGGAGTGTTGGTCGTTAAACTAGCTCAGATGAAGAAGTTCAGGACTAAAATTTTGGGGGATGAAGGGAACATGCTTAGGGATTTATGAAATATGGTGACAAGCGGGAATAGGATGTTGATTGATCCCATTATGAGGCTCACTAGCCAGATGTGAAAAAATTGCCTATAATTGAATGCCCCGTCAAGTGCAAAGTTAGAGATGGTGACTGGTGACTGAAGTGGTTTACCTTGTGACAAGTCGGGATCAAGGAAAATAAATGAGATTCATCTATTACAATACATTTACAACATGGTACCTTTGTTATTTGAGGGAGGCATGCCCATACTCAGCTCATAAGCTAACATAACATGTACAATGATCAAATTATGTGTCCACAGATGCAACTAGTGCACCCATTACTGGATGACTGTGTATATGATCACAACTATCATATATTGTGATATTTTTATAACTCTTGAAATCATAGCCTAGATGGATGAAAATAGATTTGGGCTCTTCTATCTCGTTCACATGACCAACCAATGTACAAGTCTAACCATGTGAATCAATGAGCTGGAGTTGAACATGGTAGACACCATTTGGTTACTGGCCAATGATGTAAGTCATTAAGAGATGCAAGAGAAACCATTGATGATGTTAATGGCTCTCAAGGTACTATAGTACAATCTCTATAGTGTGAATAAAGGAGTCGATGTCGAACACCACACATAACCTTTTGGTCGAAGGCCATTGATGTAAACCTATCACCAAGTGTGAGGAAACTTTCCATTGATGTATGTAAGCACCAAGTGTTATCACCAAAACATGATCACCTAGCCATTTCTACCTAGGTGGATCAAAATATATCATATAGATTTAATTTTACCATAGTAAAATCACTTTCACTATGGAAAATAATTTAGTAAACCACTTTTATTAAATTATTTTCCGATTTAAATAAAAAATCCCATGATAATAATTAGATAAGTCATTATTTATCTAATTATTATCATGGAATAATTATTAAATCACTATTTGAATAATTATTCCTTGCCACATTTGACTAAATCCCTTGGGAATAATTAAATAGATCACTATTTATTTAATTTTCCTTATTTTTGTTATGGGAATAATTGTTAAATCACTATTTAATAATTATTTCAATTTCACACTATTCTTAATTCTCACGAAATAATTAATATATCATTTTATTTGTTAATTATTCCCAAATAAATATATTTAACCATTTAAATGTTCTTTCCCTCTCTAATAAATATAATAAAGTATTCCAAGTGGTTAGATCTTGATTTGGTTAATATTATTTTATTATTCTCCATGTTCGAGATTAACTCAATACTTTGTTATAAATAGGAGGGTTTTTCATTCATTCTTCACCATGATCATAATCATCATCACCATTATCACCTTTTTTCTTTAGAGCTCCCATTTGAGTTCTCAACATTTTGTCTGGGTTTTTCACATATTGAGAGAGAAGATCATTTTTTGAAGCATCAAGGACATCAAAGGACCCATCCCATGGTAGGAGACTTACAAACCCATTTATAGATATCCATCACAAGGTGTTTTTAATAAAGAATTTATTCAATTAAAGTCTTTCCATTTGGGTTATTGTATTGGATATATTTATTGTTTCTTTTTATTCTAGATCATTTATACTTTTGTTGAATGTTTTCCATTTTTATTATAGATCTGAATCACTAACAGCCATAATCTTGTTGTTAGGGTCACTTTTCAACTAGTGACTTAAGTGAAGTATTTTTGGTTCACCTGCAAAGAAATTTCGCACTAACACCAAGGTACCAAAGGTTTGTTTCTAAGTCAATTTCCTAGATGATGTGTTGATGTCGACAGGAAGTGACCCATTGTAGGAGGGCCTTGATGTATCCCCCATCAACAACATGAAACAAGTATCATGATTGAGACAAAATGATCATAATTATGTTGACATGGAATTGCATCGAAAAGGGCAGACATGAAATGAAGGCTTAAGAGTATTGTAGTAGAGATCAACTAAATAACTTCGCTTGAAGACATAGGCGACACTAAATGGAGTTGGCAGCATTGATTGAAAACTGAATGAAGGCTCTGAAAATCGTACGATAACAAAAATTCAAGTAGATTACCCAACCCAATAGCCACAAAGATGAAGTGGAAGAGTGTTGTGTTTAAGAGCGACTCGCTAGCATTAGAAAAATGGAATCCCTTGTTTTCCTAATTTCCCCAACAATACCAGTCAATACCGCTTTATTTTTTAACAAGCTTGAGGAGGATAACATATGCTTGATCTATAAGTTCATCCTTCACAAAAAAATCCCTCCGATTATTTTTAACGAACCTTGAGAAGGAGTGGTTCGGCCTCACCTGAGTTCCCATATAATGACATGGATTTCCGTGTAGATCCAGAGATGGGATTACCCCCAGGCGATGCTTGGGGCCCGAAAAATATGTGATTGTGTCTTCTTCCTTATGCTGATTTACATGAATTTATGATGCATATTTATAACTATATTGATAACATGTATGTTTTCTTGCAAGTGTGGGTCCTATTAGATGTTTTTTAGCTCGTCTTATGGGAAACAATCCTCATCATCTGGGTAGAGTTGGTGCAGTAGGTGTCCCACGAAAATGAAGAGATATCAAGGTGGAGGAGGACCCTTAGAGTATGGCTAGGCACCGGGGTCTAGAGATAGGTGGCCCCTTGAGAAAGAGAGAGAGTTCGTCTCATCGCACCTAGATAGACTACGGGAGTGTGCTGAGGATGTAGAGGCTCACACAGAGGACGTAGAGGCTCGAGCAAAGGTTAACGAGGATGCATGGGATCCCACAACTACTCTACTCTAAGGGATCCTTGAGGAAGGTTGGTCGATGCTAGATGATACTATGATGGAGAGAACTATGGCTCGAGATAGAGTGAGGTGTCTTGTTCTTCATCATCTTTTAGTGGCAATGTCAACTGCTTGCTCGATTTTGGCTCCAGCATCGGGTGAGGCCTGAGGACCTCGCACATGGATAAAAGGGGGTGATGGGGGTGTTTTACCCCATACTGAGATGTATTTTGATGTATGCATGTGCTAGGAGAAGCACCCACTATTAGGATTATGCCCTTTTGATGACTCAATTTTTCTTGGCATTGGCTACCAGATGTATTTTTGGACATATATTTTTTGATATATATATGAGATGAGTTTTTACAGCTCTCAAGATGCATCTTTTTACGTGATTTGATTTTATACATGTGATGTAATTTTTCATTTATTTTATGGATATGATGCTCATGATTGATGTGTCTCGATGATGATGTACATGTGATACATGTCAATCTAGGATTTGATTAGCTATGCATTATGCTACATGATTTTTATTTCTGGGTATATGTGAAAATGTGATATGATCAAAACCATGAGATAACCTTTGTGCATCTAAGTATTTCCAAAAATAGCAAGGGTTATGTACATAGAAGGTTTTTTTCAACTAGGATACAACAAGATAGGAGTCAAGGAACACATGTAGGTGGTTGATACCTAGGTGGGACGCATCAACCAAGAGGCCTATGATGGCATCATATTCAGCTTGATTATTAGTGGTTGACCTGATGCAAATTCTATTCTGGTGGAAGAGTTTCAGTTCAAGAGAATATATGGCCCAAGTTGTTGTTATGAGTTTTTGTGACCACTGAGACGCAGTAGTAGTGAACCCAATATGATAGTCTAACGAATGATCCATTTGGGACACATGATGAGAGAGTGATTTTAGTATACATCATGATGAGGTGATCATCAAAAACATGACTCAAGATGAATACATTTACATTCTAGGGATGTATTTAACTTTATGGATATAAATTTTTTAGATAGAGCCCACTTACGGGATTTTTAAGGCAATTCCCATTAGAATCTGCTAAAATGTATGCTCCTTTGAGGAGACAATGTTTAATAATGTATGGTCCCTTCCATAATGTTTTGAACTTCCCTAGTCCTAAAGATTCTTTGGCAACATCATAGTGAAGGACTAAATCCCCTTTTGTGAATGAATCAAGGTTCAGATTGCAGCAAAAGGACGATTTAGTCCCCTTTTTATGGACTTTGTTATGATGGGGATATTCTTGCCGATTTTTTTTTAGGTTTTCCAATTGTACTAGTTTTTTTTCTAAACGTTAGGTGTCTAAGAGTATTTCGATGGTTGAGTGTAAGGTAGGGACCTTGCACTCAATGGGGAGAATAAATTTCCACCTCATACACCATATAAAAGGGTGTGATCTAAGTGGACACTTTGAAACTGTGTAGTACACCCATAAGGCTACAAAAACCATGTGATACCAATTTTTTTTTGTGGTTGTTTACCACACCCTATAACATTATTTTGAGAACTTTGTTGAAAGATTCTACCTGGATGTTAGACTTAGGGCAGTATGGTGAAGAAAACTCATGAGAGAAACCAAGGCATTGGGATAGTTATTGAAATATCTCATTCTCAAAGTGTTTTCCATGATCCGATACTAACTCCTTGGGAACACTGAACTCTGTTATGACATAGTTAAGGAAAAAACAAGTGATAGTTTTTGCAGTGTTATTATAAGTGGCCATGGATTTTGAAATTTTTTTAATGTAGTCGATGATGATCAAAATGTACTTATGGTCGCCTGAAGACTGAGGGTTGTAGGTCGTGAAATATATGCCCCATGTGCAAAAAGGGCTTGCGATAATGACTTGGTGTAGTGGAACTAATGGAGCTCACATCTTGTGAGTGTATAATTAGAAACACTCACATTTCTTGACTTCTTGAATATAGTCATGAAATAAGGTCGAAAAAAAGTAACCGACACAAAGGATATTTTGGGCAGTGGCCATCTCGAATAGGTGGCCAATGTAAGCTCCACTATGGTATTAATTTAAGACCTGCTCAACATTTCCTAGAGTAAGGCATCGACCAATAATGGTGTCGATGTGTCAATGATATAAGACATCCCCCATAAGAAGGTAATGGGGGGCCTGATGGTGAATGCACCTTAGATCATCCCAAGTAAGCTGAGGGCTAAACTTATGAGTTTGAAGAAAGAGGAGGTGTTGTAACATTCTTGTTTTCAATAAGTTAGCTATTAGATAAAAAATCAAAACTCCATACAAAAAATTGTAAGTTAGGATATGCACCAAAAAACAAGATGGAAAATAAAAATGTCAGGAGTGATTATTATTGCATGTCCATATCAAATAAAATGATAGGGTAGTCGCTCTAAAAAAGGAAGGCAAAATGAAAATGATATATAAGCAACAAAAGAAAAATATTTTCTTTAGAAAATAAATTAAGGTTGCTAGCTCAAATACACCTTTGAAAAATGTCCTTTTGATTAATCATGCTTAATTTCTTTAATTATGATTTAATTGTTGTAATAAAGTTTGATGACCTTATAAAATAAGTGACAAATGACACTTTTGTCTTATTGACAGAAATGACAAAACAACACATTAGCACCGATAACCAATGTGTACTTTCCAACGAAGATCCTTCACCCCACCCAATCAACGGTGAAGGAATCCTTTTGCCCTGCCCCCCTTGGCCATTTCCCGTTAACGCGGGGGGGGGGGTCCACAAAGTAGTTTTCATGGCTTTCAATTTTTGCAACATGGCAACTCCAAAATATTTTGAACCCCCAACGCCTGAAACCATAAACCATTATGACCCTCCCCCCAAAACCCACTTCCAGTTTTTCTTCCATCTGATCGTTGACTTCTTCCACTCCTTGTGTATCTATTATCCTCCATCCAATAACGAACCTGCATGTCATCTGTCGATTTTCACTTACCCATTCACTGCCCGCCATGTTATAATATCATTGCCCATACGCTCCAAATTCATTGGTGTGCCTGATTATCCATTTAAACATCTATTAAGCAATAATTCACATTTCCCTTGCAAATTGAATGCCTATGACTAGATCTAAATAATAAATTGAACCTACAAATCCTCCATGGCTCCATTCTTTGCCACTTTTGGCTTCCATACATAAACCAAAAGCACAATTTTTCGCTCTGTGTATTTTTGCCACTATCATCAATTTTAGGTTAAAAAAACTTCTGAATTTCCCTTGTAGCAGTGATTGCTCCTAAAGAAAAGATATAGAAGACTACCGAAGAAGGGAATCCCTCCACAGTTTCCCTTGATCTGGATCATTTGCCACTTGTAGACTCCCTTTTCAAGATCAATGACTGTGAATGTGAATTTGATTTCTATGAATTACATTCATGGTTAAAACTAAAATATACTGATAAGGAGGATTCCATTCACTTCTGGGAGACTCTTCTGCCATTATTTTCTTTTCTTAAGACCCATCAATTCCCTGATCTAATCTCTTGGTGTCAAGCTAGGTGTGACCCTATGTAAATAACAGTAATGACTCAGGATGGAAAAATCCTGATTACCATCACTAGTCAGAGCATAAACTAGATGCTAATGATACCTCCATCTAATTTCCTTAGCCATTTCTCACCTGTAGCTCTCATGAACCTCTACAATAAACTCACCTTCCCACAGAGAGCTCTTATATTTGAACTTTTCCTACTAGAAGATGTCCAATTACCTAAGCAAAATCGTCCATATTCATCTTCCATGTTCCCTGAAGTACTAGACACATTATCTCTCTATTATCATACCTCCTAGGTTATGAAAATGACCAAGATGTTGATGAATCCATGCTTGGATTCTTTTGTATTTTTAGAAAAGAATATCAACTTTCCCTCATGTATAATTATAGCCACTTTCTAGCTAATAATATACATGAAAATTTTATGAATTTAACCACACAAGGAGTATGCAGGTATAGTTCAATTATAATTCATCTAATTTTGTTTCAACGTGGAGATCTATTTCCTATTCAACTTAACAGACAATATGTGTAGGGAGTGAATCAATTATTGATTCACTTAACAGAGCTAGTAAGAGTAGGATCATTAAATTTTACATTCTCCCAGTTCATTGATTCCTTCATACATCCAGTTCTCCAATTATTCAACAGCCACACAGAGCCCATAATTGGAGAAGAAACTAAAAAGACACTGCACTTATCAGAGCAAACCAAGACTAGTGACTGGTACCTATACCAGAATTTCACTGAGATTAGGATCTATGGCAGTGATTTGGCTCCATATAAACTACCTAAGTATGTGCCAATGAGAATATTCTCACCGGAATATATCAAGAAAATGATAAATATGGATGAAGTCCATTTTGTCTCAAGCAAGAAGAAATCACATTTTAAACTCAAAGCCAAAGTAGGAAGTTTCATCTATAACACTAGGTCTGTAGGTACAGAAGCAGAGAGATTGCTAAAGAACATGAACCTCCAACCAAGTTTCACTTGGTATTATGATCCTTTTGGGATTATTTCAGCTCTCAGAGTGTAGTTGAAGGCAACACCTTACAACCATACTCCCAGGCCATAATTGGAGAAGTTCATGAACCATGAGCAATGGTCTAAAGGTACTCTCATAGAAGTTGATGAAGAGTTTATATCAACTCCTCAGACAAAGACTCCAACTGCATAGAGTAATAAACATAAAAGAGCTAAAGAGGAAACTCAGTCAGCTACACAACCAGGTAAAGAGTAACATATCTTACAAAAGAAGTTGAAAACTGGGCTGTCAATGTCATCAGTAAGCAAGCCACCATAAATAATTGATCTTGGAGAATTGGAAGATGTTTCATTGCAAGGACCATTGATCCCAAGCCTCCCTCAACTTCTTCAACTCCTTCTTGAACTAAAGCTATGGATATTATCCAATCAACTAATACCAGCTCAGTAGGAGATACTAATATCTTCTCAACATTTTTGGAAATCAAGCAAACAAATGAGAGTCTTAAATCTCAAGTTTACGGTTAGTTTTGGAAACAAACATCCACTTCTTAGTGTAGACTTCTCTCTTCCTTCGACAATGAAAGAGGAAGGATGCAAATGGAATTTTTGCAGGCTCAGATTCCATTTCCTAAATACACAACAAACTACAAGAAGACCATCTTCTCATTTGATGTGAACTAGATACATCCCATTGATCAGATGGATTTGCGTAGGCAATGAGGTGAGATGTTATTTTCAATAATGACTACAACTGCCATGTCTCTTTCCAAGCTCAGAAGTTCTTTGTCCAATGTACAGTCACAACTTAATATTGAAAAGTTGTCATGCTTATCTGAAGATAACGAATTAGAATATTTAGAAGATATCATTATCAAGATTAGATATTATCCCCACGATTATAAAGCAATTGAAGAAAAACTACAGAAGAATAATGTTGAGATTACAGCCTTGAAGAAACAATTGAAGTTGCCTTCAACTGAGTAACCACAGACCAAAGAAATGGTAGAAAATGAATAGCATGGGGATGATGTGTTCAAGCTCATTATTGAGCAAAACATACAGATCAAGAAAATGGAGGAGCAGATAGAACAATTGCTCAAGGAAAAAGAGACAACACAGCTTGATGTGACCTCAGTGATAACAACTCCAAAGACATGTGCAGATTTAAGCTCATCTCCTACTGACATTGCTTCATCTTCAGCAACAGGTGAAACAACAAGGTTATTGTAGGAGATACAAGCACATAAACAAAAAAAATGAGAAGTTACTCCAGAAGTTCCAAGCCCTAGAGTCACAAAAGGTAAAAAATGATACCTTGTATGTAGAAAAAATGCAAAAGTCACATAGGTTAGAGCTGAAGGTTAAATAGTTAGAAAGAAAAACTCTAATGGAAGACACTTTGGCCCAAGCCAAAGAAGATATCTGGCTAGATATTAGCCACTCTATAACAAAAGTATGGCCATCCATACAAATCATTTTTTAGCAAGAAGAATTGATTGCTAAATGCAGGGCAGAGATAGAGACCCAAAAGGTAGCATTGGGCACAAAACCCAAAGAAGCATCAGTAATGATTAGGGTATTAAATTCTAAGACTAGGCAGCAGTTACAAGAGATGAACATTTGAGATAGGACAACTACTATTTTGGAAATTAAGAAAGTCCTAGTGAAGAAGAATTTGTTAACTCAACTAAAAACAAAGTGTGATTCTTTGAGCACTATAGTCAGGAGGTTTCACTCTAAATTCAGTATTTTACATAAGAAAGTCTTACCATAGGTAGTGTCATCAAATGATCAGCTACTAAAAGTGGAGGGATACTATGAAAGGCTTTATACCATTACAGTGGAAAGCAGTCAATTTGCAGGGATAAAAAGGAAGATTACTAGAAAGGAGCTTTTGGAAGCTTTAAGCTTAGATGTCCTCATTAAATATGAAATTGGTGATATTTTTCTCACCAAACCCAATTTTGAGAGATATATCAAAGTTGATGAGATACTCAGAAGGACAGTAAATCTCGACATACGTAGTGAGAAAAGGTGGGATCAATTGTGTGAAACAATTGATTAACTTTTCATTCCAACAAGAAGACATCAACAATAGATTTTGAAGGAATAGTCATCAACAACTTCCTATCTAATAGGGACACATCATGCAACAGTTTTTCTTTTCCTATCTTCTTTCAAGCTATCTTGTAATTAGTTTAGGATATTTTGTTTAGAACTTGTATAAATAACTCTCTTGTATGAGTTATTAAATGTGGTACCATTCCATAAGAAATTTTGTAAAAACATTGATGTACAAGTTGTTTCTAGATCACTGATAATAAAGAAAAGGATTTTGAATTTTGTCTCATACAATTTTGTTTCTTCTATAAGTTTTTCATGTGTTTCATTCATTATGTTTATTCTGCATATGTTTAAGTTTTATAGAGATATCAGGTGAGAATAAATGTGTTACTGTTTGTCTAAAAGCTCCCTCCAAGTCATAAAATTGCCAACATCTTATGTAATATTAAGCATAGTTTGTTTAAATTCTTAAGATTGGATAAAGTTTTTCTCACTTATGATAATTTATCTTTCTCTTTGAAATCTAAATTTATCATACCTCCTTACTATTCTTTCTAAACACCTCATAAATTCGAATCATTGCGTGAAGTCAAATAGCAACCCTTTGATTATCTATTAGCACAATCTGAAAGAGTTAGTACATCATTCTTATAGTTTGTTCTACGTATTGGTCCTCCATAAAAACTAAAAGAAAAACCCCTAAAAAAAAATCTTAGATGCTCTGGCATGATCAATTTACCATTGTCATCTCAAAGGAACAACATCAATCTAGAGCCATTTCCAACGTTTCGATTTTGATTAGTTTTCCTGGGACAATGCCATAAATCCTATTCCTTTAAGGTGACTACAGGTATAGATAGGTCAAAATCCTTCACCTGGAAACTCCATTGTATCAAACTAGCACCTTTTAAGCACACTAGTTCCCATTCTAAATCTGACACAATTAGTGTTGTGTCAGATCCAGAAATACATGTGAGAAAGGCATGTTCTAGAAGGAGACATAAACCATCTTCTTCCACTTCAGTCTTGCAGTCTGAAGGTATATTACCATTTTATCCCTATAGTAACATTCCATGCAATCCAAATTGGACTCATTTATCACCTAAGGTTGTTGAACTTTTAAACAGTGGAGTTGATTTTAAATCATCTTTCCTTATTCATTCACTTGAATCTCATCTAGAACCCCTACTTCCACCAGGATCACCTAAATCTAAGTCTAACTTGGGTGTTTATTTACCTGAATACAAACCTACAGATTTCATATCCTCGACTACTTATTCATTCCCATCCATTTCTGAACAACTTGAAGGGACCTTTTATATATATTCAAATCCACTCTTTGAAACAAAATAGGATATTTAGTCACAAGTTCAAAAGTTAGTTATTAAGACTCCCTTAAAGTCATATAGGATATCTCCTCCTTCTTCATCACCTCCTTCCTCACATCCACAAAGGTATACACATTCTTTATCACCATCTTCCTCTTTTTCTTCTTCAACATCTACACAAATATCTCACACACCATCTTCAACTATGGAATTCCAACCTATTGTACAGGCTATATATGAAGCTTTAGTTTTACCTCAAAACCTCAATGCATTCCTTCTAGGATATTTAAAACATCTTCCTACGCATAATGGAGAAATTGGTTCCTTTGTTGAGGACCATCTTCAAGCATTTCTAGATTTTGCAGGTAATATGAATTGAACAAGAAAATGTCTATATGAGGTTGTTTGTTCAATCTCTTGAGGGAAATGTAAGAACCTGGTTTAGGCAATTACCTACAAATTCCATTAGGTCTTGGGAAGAGTTAACAAATATATTTTAAAACCAATGGGGTGTGAGAAAATATGTTCTTTACTTTTTGACCGAGTTTGAAGAACTTAAAAGAAACTTTGGTGAACCTATCTCTAATTTATCAAAAGGTTCAACAAACTTTATCATAAGATGCCCCCTAATTGTAAACCCCCTGTAGCAGTAGCCAAATCTAGGTTTTCAAAATCCTTTGAAGATGATTTTGTTGTAATTTTAAGAGAAATAACTTCAAGGACTCTTCAAGAGATGAAAAATAATGCTATAGAGGTAGAAGCAAATAGGGCTGCCTCATCCACTTTAAAAGCTAAAGAGGAAAAGGCCCAAAGAAAACCTGAATCTAGTCAAGAGGCCTCTACCTCTTCAAAGAATAAAACTGAAGATTCTAAAATTGATGAGATCACTTCACTTCTTAGAAATCTATGCAATAGAATTTCCAAGATTGAGACTCAACCTAGAATGGTTCAAAAAATAGTAGCTCGACCTCAAAATCAAAATCAAGGTCAATACAAGAGAAATCCATAATTACATATTCTTTAAAGAGCTAGTAATGATCAGCATGTTCCAACTCCTTTATTGATAGATGATTAACAACATGATGACAATACCATTACTATCACCGAAGACATTAAAAATATGGATAGCTCTTCTGGTCAGACCACTATTATTCCTCTTTCACAAAATAAGCAAATTCAAGAAGATCAAAAATCCTCATAGGTTTCCAAATACCATGCCTTCTCTGAATTCCTAATTGTAGAGTTCAACGAAAGATATGATCTTAGACCTAGACCTGGCCCTGGAAGACCTCCTAGGGAACCTCCAAAAATTGAACCTCATAGCAAAACTGTTGAAACTCAGACAACTACTATTCAACCATTAAATCAGTTAACTGATAAAAGTCAAATTGAAAAAACTGTCTTGACTGCATTTAATGTTGAAAAGGAGTTAGAAAGAGTTAAAATCCCTATACCACTTTAGGAACTTTCCAAAAACCCTGGATATAAAAATAAAGTTTCCAAATGGATACAAAACACCTCTGTTGATGCTGAAAGTGATGTTATTAGCCTTCAAGATGAAAAACCCGCAGTTGTCTTTGGTCATAGCTTAGATATGATAGATGAAATAGTACCACTTTTCTATGTGACACTAAAGACAAATGACTCCATGCTATATAACTTTATGCTTGATTCTGGAGCATCACACAATCTCATGCCAAAAAACATCATGGATCATTTAAATATTGACATAACTAGATCCCATCATGATTTGTACATCTTTGATTCCAAAAGAGCACCTTGTCTAGGATTGATTAAGGATTTAGTAGTCACTCTTGCCCAAATCCTAGTAAAGAACATAGTGTTAGATATTGTTGTCACTGACATCCCCCCCAAATTTGGAATGCTCCTTTCAAGGTCTTGATTAGCCAAATTAGGGGGAACTCTTCAGATGGACATGTCTTATGCCCCTATTCTAGTTTATGGGGAGAACAACTTAGGTTGTATAGAGAGGTTAGATTTGTTCACATGATATGAAAAATAGATCAACCAAATAACCACCCCATTTATGCAATTGATCAATATTTTGGCTATTTTCAACTCTCTTCAAATCAAATACATGAATCTCAAGTAAAAATCGAAGATGTAGTTGAAAACCCTACATCAAATAAAAGTGATGTATGGAAGTTGTTCTTTGATAGTTATTGTACAAAGGATGGATCATGGGCTAGGGTAGTGTTAATCTCATCAAAAAAGGAAAATATAACATAATCAAGTAAACTTGATTTTGAAGTTACCAACAATGTATCTGAATATGAGGCTTTCCTTCTAGGACTACAGTTAGCCAAAAGTTTAAAGGTACACAACCTAAGTGTTTTCACTGACTCAGAGCTCTTTATAAGACAAGTTAAAAATATATTCCAGACAAAGCATCCTAGGCTTAGGTCTTATAGAAATGAGGTTTGGGATTCCATTGAAAATTTCTTTGATTCCTTCAACATAACTTATGTCCCTAGAAACGAAAACATACATGCAGATTCTTTAGCTGTTTCTGCAAGCTCATTTAAGATTCCTGATCAAACACAACTGTTATACCAAATCTAGGTTAGATACAGGCCATCTATACCTGATAACCAAAAGCATTGGCAGGTGTTTGAGGATGATGAACAACTAAAATCTTTCCTTCAACTTGTAGGTGAATTTTCACTTCTACAAATTGATGAAGACAATCTTGATATGGTCAATCCTCAAACTGTTGATGATCCAGAATTAAATTCCAAGATTGAAGATCATGACATCATAAAATTATCAAACAACTTCATTCCTAAGGGGTTAATTCCTTTAGAGAAATTATTTGATTATAATGATGTCCCCCGAAACCCTCGATCCATTTCTCCTAAAGATGACATAGAAGAAATCAATATTGGATCTCAAGAACAAGTGAAAAATATAAAAATCCCTACATCTTTAGCCCCTAAAGTTAAACATGAATATCTTAAGTCACTTAAAAAATACAAAGATGTTTCTTCTTGGTCTTATGCTGATCTTAAAACTTATGATACGTCCCTTATTGAACATAAGATCCCACTAAAAACTGAAGCTAAACCCTTTTAGAAAAAACTCAGAAGAATTAATCCAGTTCTTCTACCAACTTTTAAAAAAGAGCTTAAGAAAATGTTAGATGCACAAATTATTCTTCCACTAAGATATTCAAATTTTATTACCAATCTAGTACCTGTTAAAAAAAATAATGGTGAAATCAGACTCTGTGCTGATTTTAGAAACTTAAATAAAGCATCACTAAAGGACAACCATCCATTACCTAAGATGGATCAATTACTTCAACAAGTTTCTGGAGCCAACAGACTTTCTATGTTAGATGGTTTTTCTAGTTATAATCAGATTATGGTGGACAAAGAGGATAGGGAAAATACTTCCTTCACAACACCTTGGGGTACTTTCATGTATGCAAGGATGCCTTTTTCTTTGAAAAATTCAGGAGGTACATTCCAAAGAGCTATGGATATAGCTTTTGTAGGCCAGGTAATTTTTTTTTTTTATTTATCTTGATGACCTTACAATTTCCCTAATTCTGATAAAAAACATTTAAAGCACTTGATGAAGGTTTTTGAAAGATGCGGGAAATTTGGGATATCATTGAATCCAAAGAAGTCTATGTTTGCTATCTCAGAAGGGAAATTGCTTGGCCATATAATTTCTAAATATAGAGTAGCTATCGATCCAAACATAGTATCAACCATTTAGACATTAACATTACCAAGAAAGAAAAAAGAAGTTCAAGATTTTCTTGGTAAAATTAACTTTTTAAGAAGGTTCATACCCAATTATGCTGAAATTGTCAAAGATATAACTGATATTCTTAAGCAGGGTCATGAAGTTAAATGGACTGTCCCTTCCAGACATGCATTTGATCAAATCAAGAAAGCTATCTCTGAAGCTCCAACCCTGGCCAACCATGATTATACTAAACCATTCAGTATATTTTCCTTAGCCTCTAAAAAAACCCTTGCTGCTATTTTACTACAAAAGATGAAGATTCTCATGACCAACCTATAGCCATTTTTAGCAAAGTCATGAGAGATGTTGAGCTTAAGTATGACTTAATTGAGAAGCAAGCCTATGCCCTTATACAAGCCCTAAAATCATTCAGAATGTATGTGCTACATTCACCCATTACTGCTTATGTTTCGAATAATGTTGTAAAAATTGTTTTAACTAAACCAGACACTGATGGAAAGAGGGGTAGATGGATGACTCAGATACTGGAGTTTGATCTAACTATAAAACCCACAAAGTTAGTAAAGGGTCAAGGATTATCTAAGCTTCTAGTTGAATCCAACTGTAAAGTGTTGGGCATCAACTCTATTTTGGAAATAAAAGGGAAGAATCCACAAGAACCTTCCCAAAGTTCAGATAGGAAGAATCCACAAGAACCTTTTGTCTATACAGAAGGGGAGAACACACAAGAACCTTCCCAAAATATGAATGAGGAGAATCTATAATAACCTTTACCTTCAGATCAAACCATCTCTTTACACATTGATGAGAAATTTCTTTTATCAGATTGGTATCAAGATATTGTAAATTTCTTAATTTATTTTGAGTGTCCTGCATCATTCTCCAAAAGTCAATGTAAGACTCTCAAATTGAAAGCAATCAAGTACTATATAATAAATACAAATCTATATTGGAACAACCCACTCAATTTCTTGCTATTATGTTTAACAGAATCAGAGACTGAAGGGATCACTGATCAGTTTCAGACAAGATTTTGTGGAGGACATTATGCTTGGAGAGAAACAACATATAAGATATTAAGGGCAGTATTATATTGGCCAACATTGTTCTAAGAAGTAGGAGCAAAGTTCAGAAGTTGTGTCCCTTGTCAGATGTTTGCTGGTAAGCAAAAACTAACATCTCTTCCATTGATCCCAAGAATAGTTTCAACACATTTTCTCCAATGGGGATTAGAATTTATTGGAGAGGTTCATCCTACTTCAAGCAATCAGCGTGGATGGATCCTCACTGTAATAGATTTATTTACTAAATGGGTGGAATCAATTCCAATAATAAATGCGACTAACTCAGTAGTAATCAAATTCATTGAAGAAAACATTTTATCTATATTCGGTTGCCCAACCCAGATTAATGCTAAAAATTCCACAGCATTTTCCAGTGCTAAAATGATTGAGTTTTTCTAGAAATACCAAATTCAGCGACATCATTCAACTCCATATTATCCTCAAGGTAATGGTCTCGTAGAATCATCCAATAAAAGTATTGAAAAGGTTATTAGAAAAAATTTAGCAAATCATAAAAAGAGCTGGGACATTCATCTAATTTATGCAGTCTGGGAAAATAGGATTAATCCAAAGAGATCTACTGGAAAATATCCTTTTCAATTAGTTTATGGGAAAGATGCAATTTTCCCTACCAATTTTGCCTTCCATATGCTAAAGTTTCTACAAGATTCAATTGATGAACTTGATGGCTTTTCAAGGAGGATAAATCAAATCATTGAACTAAATGAGAACATAGATGAAGTTCAATACAAATTGAAAAAATATCAAAATAATATGAAGAGCCTTTTTGATAGAAGAGAAAGAGAAAGGGACTTCAAGGAGAGTGATCTAGTCCTAAGATGGGATTCCAGAAGAGAAGACAAAGGAAAACATGGAAAGTTTGACAACCTATGGTTTGGACCTCTAGCTATTTCTGAAGTAAAGCGAAACAGCACTTTTGTGCTACAAAATTATGAGGGACTATATTCCACTTATCCTGTTAATGGAAGGTTTCTCAAACATTACATTCAGTATTAAGAAGTTGGAGTAGATTTTACTATCACATTGTAAAACGTCTGGTGTTATTTTGCTTTTTTAATTGTCAGTTTGTTTTTCACAGCAAAGACTCCATAAACCAAGTAGAAGGCACATGGATCTACAGGTTCTCTACATTCTACAGGAGAAAGTAGTCCCCATTTGGAGCCGATGTTGTAACATTCTTGTTTTTGATAAGTTAGCTATTAGATAAAACATCAAAATGCCATACAAAAAATGGTAAGTTAGGATATGGACCAAAAAACAAGATGGAAAATAAAAATGTTAGGACTGATTATTATTGCAGGTCCATATCAAATAAAATGATAGGGTAGTTTCTCTAAAAATGGAAGGAAAAATGAAAATGATAGATAAGCAACAAAAGAAAAATATTTTCTTTAGAAAATAAATTAAGGTTGCTAGCCCAAATGCACCTTTGAAAAAATTCCTTTTGATTAATCATGCTTAAGTTATTTAATTATGATTTAATTGTTGTAATAAAGCTTGATGATCTTATAAAATAAGTGACAAATGACACTTTTGTCCTATTGGCAGAAATGAAAAAACAAACCATCGACATCGATAACCAACATGTTCTTTTTAACGGAGCTCCTTCACTCCTCCTGAATCAATGGCAAAGGAAGCCTTTCAGACCCCACTTGGCCGTTTCCTATTAATGCAAGGGGGGTTGGGGTCTGAAAAGTAGTTTTCATGGCTGTTGCATTTTGCAACATGGTGCCTCCAAAATGTTTCGGATCCCCAAGGCCTAAAACCATAAACCGTTATCACCCCCCAAAATCCGCTTCCAGTTTTTCTTCCATCTGACTGTTGACTTCTCCCGCACCTTGCGCATCCGTTATCCTCTGTCCAATAATGAACCTCCACATCATCCATTCATTTTCACTTACCCATTCACCACCCGCCACGTTATAATACCATTTCCCATATGCTCCAAAGGTGTTGCTCTGCCTGATTATCTGTTTAAACATTTGTTAAGCATTATTTTGCATTTCCTCTACAAATTGAATGCCTATGGCTAGATCTAAGTAGTTAATTGAGCCCAATTGAACCTATAAATCCTCCATGGCTCCAATCCTTGCCACTTTTTGCTTCCATCCATAAACTAAAACCATCATTTGTCACTCTATGTATTTTCGCCATTGTCATCAATTTTAGGTTAACAACAACTTTTGAATTTCCCTTGCAGTAGCGATGGCCCCTAAAGCATAGATACAAAAGACTATCGAAGAGGGGAATCCCTCCATAGTTTCCCTTGATCTGGATCATATGCCACTTGTAAACTCCCTTTTCAATATCAATGACTCTGAATATGAATTTGATTTCTATGAATTACATTCATGGTTAAAACTGAAATACACTGATAAGGAGGATTCCATTCGCTTATGGGAGACTCTTCTACCATTATTTTCTTTTCCTAAGACCCATCAATTCCCTGATATAATCTCTTGGTGTCAAGCCAGGTATGATCCTGTGCAAAGAACAGTAATGACTAAGGATGGAAAAATCCTAATTACCATCACTTCTCAGAGCATAAACCAGATGCTAATGATACCTCCATCTGATTCCCTTATCCATTTCTCACCTGCAACTCTCATGGACCTCTACAATAGACTCACCTTCCCATAGAGAGCTCTTATCTTTGAACTTTTCCTACCAGAAGATGTCGAATTACCTAAGAGAAATCCTCCATATTCATATTGCATGTTCCTTGAAGATACTAGACACATTATCTCTCTGTTATCATACCCCCTAGGTTATGAAAATGACCAAGTTGTTGATGAATCCATCCTTGGATTCTTTTCTATTTTTAGGAAAGAATATCAACCCGCCTTCATGTATAATTATAGCCACTTTCTGGCTGATAATATATATGAACAGTTTATGAATTTGACCACACAAGGAGTATTTGGGTACAATCCATTTATAATTCATCTAATTTTGTTTCAATAGGGAGATCTATTGCCTATTCAGTTGAACAAACAAGATGAGATGGGAGTAAATCAATCAGTGATTCATTGGACAGAGCTTTAAATTTTACATTCTCCTAGTTCATTGATTCCTTCATACATCCAGTTCTCCAATTACTCAACAGCCAAGTAAAGCCCAAAATTGGAGAAGAAATTAAAAAGAAACTGCACTTATCAGAGCAAACCAAGGCTGGTGATTGGTACCTATACTAGAATTACACTGAGATTAGGATCTATGGCAGTGAGTTAGATCCATAGAAACTACCTAAGTATGTGCCAATGAGAATATTCTCACTGGAATACATCAGGAACATGATAAATATGGATGAAGTCCATTTTGTCTAAGGCAAGAAGAAATCACAGTTTAAACTCAAAGCCAAAGTAGGGAGTTTCATCTATAACACTAGGTCTATAGGTATAGAAGCAGACAAATTGCTAATGAACATGAGCCTCTAGCCAAGTTTCACTTATTCTTATGATCCTTTTGGGATTATTTCAGCTCTCAAAATGTAGTTAAAGGAAGCACCTTACGACCATACTCCCAGGCCAAAATTGGAGAAGTTCATGAACCCGAAGTGATGGTTTGAAGGTACTCTCATAGAAGTTGATGAATAGGTTATATCAACCTCTCAGACAAAGACTCCAGCTACATAGAGTACTCAACATAAAAGAGCCAGAGAGGAAACTCAATCAGCTATAGAACTAGGTGAAGAGTACTATATATTACAAAAGAAGTTGAAAATTGGGTTGTTAATGTCATCAGGAAGCAAGCCACCAGAAATAATTGATCTTGGAGAATTGGATGATGTTTCATCAGTAGGGACCACTAATCCCAAGCCTCCCTCTACTTATTCTACTCCTTCTTCAACTGAACCTATGGATATTATCCAATCAAATGAGACCAGCTCAGTAAGAGATACTAATATATTTTCAACATTTTTGGAAATCAAGAAAAAGAATGAAAGTCTTAAATCTCAAGTTTACAATCAGTTTTGGAAACATACATCCACTTCTCAGCATAGACTTCTCTCTGCCTTCGACAGTGAAAGAGGAAGGATGCAAATGGCTTTTCTGTAGGCTCAGATTCCATTTCCTAAATCCATAATGGACTACAAGAATACCATCTTCTCATTTGATGTGAACCAGATACATCCCATTGATTATATGGATTTGCATATGCAATTATGTGAGATGTTATTTTCAAGCTCAGAAGTGCTTTCTCCGATGTAGAGTCACAACTTAGGATTGAGAAGTTCTCATCCTTGTCTAAATATAGAAAATTAAAATCTTTAGAAGATATCATTATCAATATTGGATATGATCCCCAGGATTGTAAATCAAATGAAGAAATACTGCAAATTTAGATTGTTGAGATTATAGCCTTGAAGAAACTGTGGAAGTTGCCTTCAACTGAGGATCCACAGACCAAAGAAATTAAAGAAAATGAATAGCACAGGGAGGAGATGTTAAATCTCATTATTGAGAAAAACATATAGATCAAGAAAATGGAGTAGATAGAACGACTACTCAAGGAAAAATAGACATCACAGCTTGTTACGACCTCAGTGACAACAACTCCAATGAAAAGTGCAGATTTAAGCTCATCTCCTACAGACATTGCTTTGTCTTCAACAATAGGTGAAACAACAAGGTTATCACAAGAGCTACATGCACATAATCAACAAAATGATACCTTGTATGTAGAATAAATGTGAAACTCACATAGGTTAGAGATCAAGGTTAAACAGTTAGAAAGAAAGACTCTAATGGTAGACACTTTGGCCCAAGCCAAATAATATATCTGGTTAGATATTAGCCACTCTATAACAGAAGTATGGCCATCCATAAAAATCATTTTTAAGTAGAAAGAACTGATTGCTGAATGCAAGGCATAGATAGAGACCCAAAAGGCAGCATTGGGCAAAAAACCCAAAGAAGCATCGGGAATGATTAGGGTACTGAATTTTAAGACTTGGAAGTAGTTACAAGAGATGAACATTCTAGATAGGAGAGCTACTATTTTGGAAATTAAGAAAGTATTAGTGAAGAAGAATCTTTTAACTCACCTAAAAATAAAGTGTGATGCTTTGAACACTACAGTTAGGAGGTTTCACTCAAAATTTAGTATTTTACATAAGAAAGGTTTACCAGAGATAGCATCGTCAAATGATCAGCTAGTAAAATTGGAGGAATACTATGAAAGGCTTTATACCATTGCAGCAAACAATAGTCAATTTCTAGGGATAAAAAGGTAGATTACTGGGAAGGAGTTTCTGGAAGATTTAAGCTTAGACCTCTCCATTAAATATGAAATTGGTCTTGTTTTTCTCTCCAAACCCAATTTTGAGAGATATATCAAAGTTGATGAGATACTCAGAAGGATGGTAAATCTCGACATACCTAGTGAGAAAAGGTGGGGTCAATTGTGTGAAACAATTGATTAACTTTTCATTCCAACAAGAAGACAATAACAACAGATTTTGAGGGAACAGTCATCAACAAATTCCTATCTAATAGGGACACATCATGCAACAATTTTTATTTTCCTATATTCTTTCAAGCTATCTTGTAATCATTTTAGGATATTTTGTTTAGAACTTGTATAAATAACTCTCTTATATGAGTTATTAAAGAGGGTACCTTTCCATAAGCAATTTTGTAAAAATATTGATGTACAAGTTGTGTCTAGATCAGTGATAATAAAGAAAAGGATTCTAAATTTGGACTCATACAGTTCTGTTTTCTTTTGTAAGTTTTTCACATGTTTCATTCATTATGTTTATTCAGCATATGTTTAAGGTTTACAGAGATATCAGGTGAGAATAAATGTGTTACAGTTATTCTTAAAATTCCTTTCTGAAGTTATTATCATAAAGAGACTGAGATATTGGATTGTCTATCTAAAAAGCTCCCTCTAAATCATAAAATTGTCAGCATCTTCTGTAATCTTAAGCATAGTTTGTTTAACTTTTGAACATTGGACATAGATTTTCTCACTTATCATAGTTTATCTAACAGTCTGAAATATAAATTATTCATACCTCCTTACTATTCTTTCTAAACACCTTATAAATTCAAAGCACTGTGTGAAGCAAATAGTAGCCCTTTGATTATCTATTAATACAATCTAAAAGAGTTAATACATCATTCTTATAGTTTTTTTCTATGTATTGGTCCTCCAAAAAAACCAAAACCAAAACCCCTGAAACAAATATCTTAGATGCTCTCACATGATCAATTGACCATTATCATCTCAGAGGAACAACAGGAGGATGCCACCATACCAATGGTTTTCCATAGATATGAGGAACACAAGTTTGTTAGGGAAAGAACCATTAACGGGTGACCCTTAGCGCTTTGAAGGGAGATATGCGATGGAATTGGAAAATATAAAGGCCTTATTTCTTTTAGGGGAAGCAAAATTTAGGTGAAATTCTTGCGAAATAACTATTTAGCAGGTGTATTAATGGTTCACCATATGATGAGTGAGCTATATATCATGGGATTAATATTTGTGATTACGATAGTGGTCCATAAGATGATACAATGTTGAAGGTTCTATACTAAGTGTACAAGGGATAGGGTTATCTTTTTTTCTAGCTCATACTTAAATGCAGGCTCGAAGAGGTTCTTACTAATGTAATAGATAACATTTTCTTTATTATTTGGTCCTTCTTGGACTTATACCCCTGCTATGGTTACTTTAGATGCAGATAAAAAAAGGGTATAAATTTTGGTGTGGTCAGGAGGGTTAATCAATGGAGATTGAGATAATATATCTTTGAGGGCTTAGAATTTTTTTTTGGGCTTGTTCATCCCAATGAAATGGAATGTCCTAATGAATAAGGAGAAACAAGTCATGCCCATAAGTGGTGTAATTAGGGAAAAAGCAACGTATGAAATTGGCCTTTCCCTGAAAGATTTGTAACTTCTTTAAAGTTTTTTGAGGTGGTATTTCCCATATGGCCTAGACCTTTAGAGGGTCGACTTTGATACCTTGATGAGGAAAAATGTATCCCAGTAGTATTCTTGAGTTAACAAGAAAGACACACTTGAGAGGGTTCAAGAATAGGTTGTATTATCAACATCTTTGGAATACTAGGTAGAGATCTTCCAAATGGTTTGAGCACTTTTTGGATCATACTATGAGATCATCCAAATAGGCTAGTATAAGATGAGATAGATCATGGAAGATATAGTTCATGTCCCACTCAAAAGTGCCACCAACATTTTTAAGGTTGAAGGGCATGACTCGATATGCGAATGTGCCCCATGGGGTTGTGAAAATTGTTCTATACTAATCATTATGGCATATCTGAATCTGGTTATACTTTGAGAATCCATCCATTAAGGATAAAGCCTCATGACCCAAACATGAATCAAGGACCTGGTCGATGAAGGGTGTAGGGTAATTGTCTTTGCGACATTATTTTTTTAGATCTGTAAAATTAGTACAAACTTGTATGGTGCTTGGTTTTTTCATGATGGGTACAGGGTTAGAAACCCAAGATACGTAAGCAATAGGGTAAATGTAACCAACTCTGTGGATCTTTTCGATTTCTTGTTTGATCGCTTCTACCTTAGAAGGATGGAGTTGACACTACTTTTTCCTAACATGGTAGGCATTAGGCCATATTTCAATGTGGTGTTCCATGATAATAGGACTGATTTTTGGCAGCTCTGAGTAGGATCATGGAAATATGTCCCTATATTGTTGAAAAATGGTTGTGCATGAGGCCACCTCATCTAGCGAGCATGCTGCCCCCAACGAGATTTCTTCAACTGTGCTAGGCTTGGTGGAAATATCTGCCTTCACCATAGGTGAGATATTATAAAATATTATCTTCCTCAAATGCATATGGTACTAGGATGGGATTTTTAAACCAATCTACCTATCCTAGTGGTAGGAAGTCTTTTGATTCTATTGTGCAAATATCACGACTTGGTGCATCAATAAGAGAAAAATATTCTTCAGGTAAAAATAAAGAATGGCATTCCACAAAATTTTTGGGTCTGTCATGAACTCTAGAATATCTTTACCTAAGTGAAAAAAAAATTCTAATGGTGAAATGGGTTGTGTGAGTTCATGAGGATGGGGTTGAGATGTAATTGTGTTGGTAGACAAACAAGAAAATGATTCGATGGTTGATGTTGTAGAACCTAGTGAAGCTGACAATCTGCAAATTGGATGAATCTGTATAGTCAGTGGTGGTATAATTGTTGTGGTGGGTTTAGCTATCTCGACAATAAGAAATGTTGAGCAGACAATGTGAATCAAGGCTCCTATGGTTGAGAAAATGAATTGTATATGATGTTACATGTCATCAACACCAGGTGGTGGGGGAATCTCTATAATGGTGGGTTGATGATGAGTCAGAGAAGGTTCCTATGATAAAATTGGCATCCTAGGAGATAATGCATCTCCTTCAATGTGAGGATGGTGTTCAGGAATTTGGTAAACTAAAGGATACCATATCTTAGGTCATCCAAATGTTTGTAACATCAGACATGTATAAGAACTATGAGAGTCGTTGGCACATATATTGCATGTAGGATTGGTGCTGACATAATAAATGGTATGGGTATCATCATCTGTCACAATGTGATATGATGATGCTTGTTAGATGTAATGAGATGGATAATTTTGGGGTGCAGTCCACCTCAGGAGCTTAGTATCGACACTGGTAGAATTATGTGTGCCCCCGATGTCAGTTTGTCACAATTCTTCCCTTGATGCTAAAAAATGTGGAAGGTATTGGTGATTCCACATATGATGCACTTGGGAATAGATGTGACAATTATATTATGAGAGTCTAGCTTGATTTGAGTGATTAGGTTTAGGAATATGGACCAATAAGAGAAAGACATCTATAATATTGCTCAATTCCTGACATTGATTTAGTAGGTGGTTGGGTCTGTCACACAAGGCGCATGTGTGGGGAGGAGTTGGCAATACAACCTGAGGTTATGTTACCACTCTTCTAGAACCTAAATACATGTAGGAGGTAGAATAGCTATGGGTGCATGAATGAAACATGTGTGGTACTTATTCCTTGAACACACAAAAGATGGCTTTTGCTCCATCATCCATGACTAACACGGTGGGAAGTGATAGAGAAAACATTTAGGTCAAACCCATTTTAATCAACCATTCTAACAAAGCGTTGCTCTTGAATGGTTAACCCTTCTTACCAAAGGTCATGAGAAGCTTAACATGAGAAAGCTCAGATATGATCTTTTACACATTGAAGGAAGATAGGTTCTCTAAAGAAAACTATTCTCATGTGGAAAAGAAAATGCTAGTTTGGTGGTTGTGGGACTCATTAAATTCAACCACATTGACTAAATAATGAGGTTTCAAGCTATAAACTCATGTATTATTGTTGTTATAGATGTGTGTGGTAGTTATCCCACACGTGGCATTAAGAATTTTTTGGTTTGTTGGGAGGCATTTATACACAAATCTCATTCCTAAAACTCTTGTACTTAGTAGATGTGGTCCATGTTTAGGGTCAACTTGTTTACTTGGGCCAAAAATTTCGTTGATAAAAAAATTACCATTAAATGCAGTCAAGATAGTTTTCTCAATATGACTTGTATGACTGACACAGTGGGAAGTGATAGAGCCACTAAGAAATTTGTTGAATATTCCTATTTTCTTGTAAATTCAAAAATAATTTTCTAATTTGCTAGAAACCTTATTTCTAATTTTTTATTCGTTGAGTGAGCTCTGATGGGACATAGTTCCACTAGTGGAGGGCAGTTTATTTTCAATATTTGTCAATTCCTAAAAATTCATTTTAAAATATAAAAAAAGGTTAATTTTGTTAGTGTCCATTCTGTCAGTGAGTGCTTTGACACTGACATTGCCATTGTTAGGCTATTTCTCTTCTTAATTATGCCAAAACTAACATGGTTACAAGTCCTTTATGTAGGCTAGTGGAGATGATGAAATCTCCATAAAGTTTATACATTGTGTCGAGTGTGGATGTGCAGAGGAAAAATAAGCTTTTACTTAGAAAAGTGAGAACCATAATTGCAGCAACACATTTTATTGTGCTAAGATTTCCTTGTGTAGAGCTTTCATTGTGTGAAGCTTACAATGAAAGCACTTATTAAAAGAATATAAACATAAAAATTGTAAATAAGTGATTGCTTACTCTTTTATATCTAGGTATCTTGGTGCAAGTTGGGGATCATCGACAATGAGGTTGTGGGTGCTAATGAGAGCCATGGAGTTGGCATGTTTTTCTCTAATGAAAAGAGGTTTTGTTTCTTCTCTTTCCAATACCATTTTTACTTTTGTAGCCCTGGCCTCCTCATGATTCATCCATGATGCCAAGGCCATCAGAGGTAAGTCCCCTAGCTTTGTATTAGGGTCCCACACAATCAAATCTGTTAGGGCCAAGTTATGTAGGTGTAATTTAGATATCTTGGCCTTGTCCTCTAGGGTTCTTTGGTCAAAGTGCTCAATGAACTGCCTAGAGTCTTCAAAAGTAATATTTCCTCTTTGTGAAAGGGTTTTTATCTGAAACTGCAGCCATTGTTCTTTTAGGTATATCGAATATGATTTTGATGGCATCTTGCATTAGAGTGCCTCCATGGAGAGACTTTCCATAGTTGCCAATTGACTCTCCTTCTCCTGTAGTTGCCTCCTTAGCCATGTGTTCTCAGCCTCTAGTTAAGAATTCATCACGTTTTCCCTGTATCTTATTATACTCAACTCTCTTCCCATTTCTAGCAACTTTTCTTCCATATGTTCTACATCCTATACACTTTTTGATTTATCAATTTTCATCCAATAATGCATCCTTGCTCTCTCCTTTTCAAGGTCAAAGAATAGAGGGATTTGAAATATTTCTGGCATTACTCTGCCCCCTTCAATGAATCTGTAATAGGAGTTGAGCTTTGTCTATGGGCCAGGTTCCTTCAGCTCTTAGGACACTCCCTTTATTTTTCTTGAGTATTTTCTACCTCTTTTCCTTACCTTTTACCTTGTAGTCCTTCCTGATCGTGTTTCCGTGTTTACTATATTTTTGACAGGGTTTCTTGTAGGAATGTCTTTGCTTCCTATAGGCCTATATGTATTTCACGTAGGAGACCTTTTCCTTTTTGAAAATGGGTCAATGGTTCTTTAACTTGTTTTGATGAGGTTGACCTTGTAACAGGCCTGCTAACATAGGTGATTAGTGACCTTGGGGAAGCTTGTTATGATGTGCCTTATTCACCTCTCTTTCTTAGAGGGACTAACTTCTCTTGTTCTTTTAGTGAGTCCTCTATGATAATGGGAATCTTGGTAGGGGTTTGATGTCTCTCTTGTTTTTATCCTGGTGATATTTCTTGTTCTGAAGTATAGGGGAGTTTGCCTCTGCCTCTTTCCTCTTGATTTGATAGGTGTACTTAGAATAGTTAAGGCAAATTCTGCCTCTTTTTTTGTGGGCTCTGGAGACACACTTGGAGATTCCTCTTCTTTCTTACTCTCTATTTCAGGACTTGGTTCATTCTTTCATGCTTCATCATTTGTCTCATCTATTTCTTCCTCCTCTCCTTCAAGCTCTTCTTCCTCTTCTTCATGTTCCTCTTCTTCAGGCTCTTCTTTTTCAGGCTCTTCTTCCTTTTCCTCTTCTTCAAGCTCTTGTTCTTCTTCTTCAGGCTATTCTCCCTCTTCTCCATCACTATAACTAGGCTCTCTTTCGTACTTAATGGCTTGAATTTCATCTTCTTCATTCATGTCTACAAATGTTGACCACATAATAGGGATTCTGAATTTGTTTAGGGAATATTATAATACAAGTTTTATCAATCCATGTTGTGCCAGTTGTTGATGCTTTCCTTCCTGTACTTTGATGCTCATGCCTATAATTTATTGTAACAAAAAGTAAGGCACACTAAGTCTTCTATGAGGAGGTAACTCTTCTCCAAATCTGATCTCATGGAGGAGTCTAAACTGGTACCCATAGACTATACCAAGCCTACCCTCACAAGAAATATACTTGATGATGTGATAGCTTACTTAATTCCAAGGACATGGAATGATTTCCCTTGTAATCCCATTTTTGTATTCAATTGGTTCTTCTCCTTCCAAGAAAAATCTCTTCTTGGCAAGAGTGCTACTAGTTTTGTCCTCTTTTCTCCATTGCAACCCTAGAGGAAGTGTAGTGATCATGTTAATTCTCTCAAGGTTAATTCTTACTGACAAAACCCTTAGTACAGCAGTGGCACTGGCTCTAGCTAGAGGTATGAGTGACATTGCAAATTCCCTAGCTATGTCATCATCATATCCCCTAAGTAGCTCAAAGAATCCCAAAAATTGATGCCTTGTAAATATTTCTACCATAGGAGGATGTTGCTCTATTCTGGTTGTTCTGGTGGGCTACCTTTTGTTGAAACCCCTTTTCATCTCTTCTCTCTATCAATCTATTTTTATAAGGTTTGGGTGGATATATCTTACGAGACTCTCTAGGAGATGAGGGTTTAGAGTTTACTCTACACAATCTTCCACAAAATTCTGTCTATTTCTATGCACAGTGTAAATAATTAAAAGAAATGACAATTTATTTCCTTCTCCTCATTACAAATGAAAGCACAAAGGATATGGCACCTGCCTTTCTATGTAATGCTTTGGTGATGAGAATTCTTGAATTGCTGGCCTTATGCACCTGCTTACAAAATTTTTGAAAATCCTCCCTGTTTCCTATAGTTTTCTTGTATTTCTTGTAGGTGCTCATTGTTTCTTGTAGTTTCTCTGTGTTTCCTGTAGGTGGGATGAGACTAAATTTTCCTTTCGGTGGATCCTTGAGGTTATCTCAGCTCTCAAACTCTTGAAATGAACAATACGTTACATGAAATTCAGGGAATATTTCTATTTATGGTTGATTTTGTTGATTGATGTGCTGGTTGGCCGAGTACGTATTTCTCCTTTTGGACCATTGGTCCCACTAATAGTTAACATGCCACCCTTCCTCGTAATCATCACCCACTTCTTGATCTAGATTTAAACAGGAATGCAAAAAATTATAGAGATAACCATAAACACAGAGATGCAGTGGAAATAATACTTCATTTCATTAATGTAAAATACTGAAATATGCTTACAAACAACTATGGAAATAAACTAGCTAAGGCAATGGTAGCTTATCTCTGAGAAGAAATGTGGTGGCTACATGCCTTTGAACTGTGTTACAATGAGGCTTGAAGGCCTATTTATTGTTGAGAAACAATGGAAAATCCTAAACATCCAAAAACCTAACCCTAGAAGATGAAACGCCAAACTGTGGGCCCCGTTTGGGTAAATTGGTACATCAACTTCTCAGGGTCGTAACTTTGGTATACGATCTTCGTTTGATATGCACAATATCTCACTAGAAAGATCTATCCGAGAACTACAACTTTTGGGAAGAGAAAAATCGGTCCATGGACCCATGTTGCTCCCTGTTTTCCCAAGAAACATCATTTAGGGCCTCAAAACGGCTCTGGAGGTTTAGGACCCGAACAAACTACTAAAAATAGTAAACTATGCTACAATTAAGGAAACTAAAAAGCTGAAAGAAACAATGGTGGGTGCCAAGTGGACTTGGCAGGTGGCCACCAATATCCACATAGATCATTCCTCCTCCCTTAGGAAGAAACGGTCCCCATTCCGTTAAGTTCCTCCATGAGATGAGGAAATTTCTGCTAAACATGGTCCCTGGTGAGCCACTTGCCCTAGTGAAGGTGTTGGCCTGCTTTGACAACTCGATACAGTTGGATATTATGTTGGTGAGTGTGATTGATCTATGTGTCCATGATTTGATCAGTTGCAGCTTGTTCCATGCAATTTGCATTTAACTCTGTGGGTGTGAGTTGTTCTGTAGTGTCGGATGTGTCTAGTAATGGTGGAAAGTATGGCCAAAGGTGGTCCACATTGAAAATTGGGTACAGGCCAAGGAATGGGGGAATGTTGAGTTCAAATGCATTGTCTCCCATATCCTTGGTAATGGTGTAAGGACCATATTGGAATGGCCTGAGTTTCCGATAGGCTCCAGTAAGGCATTCCTTTTGCAAATGCAACCAAACTTTGTTGCACACCTGAAGCTTGTGTGACAGCCAACGATTTCTCCAGAATGTCAAGGACCTGCTGGCGAATATGTTGGATATGGTTAATGAAGTTGGTTGCCTTATCTATTTCGGAGCGGACATGAGTCGAATCTGTGTGAGTAGCTGCCAATGGCATGGCCACATCAATGGTACATAGTGGATGGAATCCCAAGCCCACCTGAAAAGGCCTGTGGACAGTCGAGCTATGGAGAGCCCAGTTGTATCTATGTTGAACATAGGGGAGGCTCTCATCCCATGTGCGTGGATGCTTTGAGTTGTACATGCACAAAATGCATACAATCATCCTATTGACAACCTCTATTTGGCCATCAGTTTAAGGATGGAAGGCTATGGACTTAGTGAGTTTGGTGTCCAGCATCAACTAGAGACTGGACAAAAATGTACTGAGGAACCTATTGTCTTGATCTAAGATGATAGACTGTGGGATCCAAAAGTGTACCCACACTCGTTCAAATAAGATTTTAGTAGTGGCTTCTGCTATGATATTCTTCTTGCAAGTCGCCATAATGGCCATCTTCGAGAACCTGTCGACGACCACAAAGACACAGTCACTTACATGCTTAGTGGAAGGAAGGTCTGACATGTAATCCATGGAGATGGATTCCCAAGGTTGATTAGGGGTAGGAAGTGGGGTATAAAGGCATTTCTTCTTGATGGTTGGTTTGGAAATGGTGCAGGCAGTGCATGATCTGATGTACTTCTTGACATTCTTTCAAAGGTTTGGCCAATAGAAATACTTCTGCAGTACTGCCACTGTTTTCTCGACCCTGGAATGCCCAGTAGCCCGACTATAGTGTGCTTCCAAAATCATCTTGGCACGCTCACTTCAAGGAACAAAAAGGTGGCCCAGGTGGCGTAACAGGGCATCTTAGAGGTGAAAATCTAGAACATGCTAACCCTCCAAGAGTGTTTGGTATGTGTGGCTGAATTCTGGGTCGCTTTTGTAGAGAAGTGGCCAACCAGAAGTCTCATGCCCACAAGAGTTGAGCATGATGGTTAATGCCATGATCGATGGTCGACTGAGGCAATTTGCAACATTATTGGTGTTGCCCTTCTTATACTTGATATTCAAATGGAACTTTTGCGGGTATGTTGACCACTTCTGATGGTAATCATTCTACAATTTCCCTTGGGTTTGTATGAACTTTAGGGTTTGGTGGTTTGTGTGGATGACCGTTTCCTTCCCCAAAATGTAATGATTCCATTGTCAGCAGACCTGCACAATGCAATACATCTATTTGTCATAGTTGGGATACCTCTAGACTGTGTCTGAAAGTGTTTCACTGTGATATGCCACTGGATGCCCGTGTTGAGTAAGGACTGCCCCAATAGCATAGTTAGAGGCATCTATCTTGACCTCAAATGGTTGTTACAAGTCTGGTAATGCGAGCACTGGTGCCGTGTAAAGGCAATCTTTCAACTTTGTGAATTCCTTCTCTTGAGATTCAGACCAAAATAATTTTTCTTTCGCTCCTCCCTTGGTGACTTGAATCAAGGGCCAAGTGATATGAGAAAATCCCAACACGAACCTGCGGTAGAAGTTGGCAAGACCTAGAAAGCTACGGAGCTCTGTCAGAGTGGTTGGAGATGGCCAATCCCAAATGAATTGGATCTTGGCTAGAACCACATGCACCCCATGTTCATCAATAATGTATCCCAAATACTCAACCTAGGTCATGCCAAAAGTGCATTTCTCCAAATTGGCACATAACTTGTGTTGCCATAGTGTTTGGAGAACTTGCCGGATGTGGTGTAGGTGCTCTTCCCAAATCTGGTTGAAGATTAGGATGTCATCCAAGTATAGCACTACAAATGAGTTGGTGAATGGCTGCAAGATGTCATAAATTAGACTCATGAAGGTTATAGGAGAATTCATCAATCTGAAAGGCATAACCAACCATTGGAAAAGACCCTCCTTGGCTTTGAAGGCAGTCTTCCACACATCAAAGGGTTCGATTGGTACCTGGTGATACCTTGACTTCAAATTGATCTTGCTGAAATATTTTACACCCTTCAGTTGGTCCAGGAGGTCATTAATCTGTGGGATTGGGTACCTATTACAGACAATGATATTTTTTAGCACCTGATAGTCAATACAGAGTCTCCAAGTCTGATCCTTCTTATGTACCAACACGATCGGGCTCCCACAGGGTGATGAACTCGGACGAATGTGAACTTTCTACAATAGATCCTGAAACTGCCTCTTGATTTCAACATTCTCCAGAATGGAACACCGATAGACTGGTCCATTGGGGAGCAGCGCACCAAGGGTTATATCGATGGAGTGATTAAATTGACAGTGTAGAGGAACCCCTACCGGGGAGGTCAATATGTCCTCGTACTCCTCCATGACCTTGTCCATCTGTAGTTGTGGTGCATAGGGGCCCTGTCTGGAGGTCATGGCCACCATCTTCTTCTCTCCTTGAGGGCATATCATTTGGAAAACAAATTTCCCAGTTTTTGAAATGAGCTTACTGCATTGTTTTGCATTAACCAAAGTGATGGCGATAGGCAGTGCTACCTCCAGTATCTTGTACAACTTATTTCCCAAAGTAACAATAACGACACGGGGTGTTAATTCATACACATCATGTCACTTCCACAAGTATGGTTATCCTAATAATACATCACAAACTTCAAGGGAGAAATGTCACACAATACCTCATCTGTGAAGGGCTTGATGTTGTATGGAAGGTGGCACTGCTGGCTCACGTGAAGATACTGTCCTTAG
>APFE030758423.1:234871-297372 GCA_000404065.3 Pinus taeda | reverse complement strand
AATCTTTTCTGCTCTGATCACTCAGGGCAGCCAAGATTCCAATAAGGAAATCTTGTGTGTTTAAAGCAAAAAGATGATGACACTTGCAAACACGAAACAAGACCAAGACTCTTATAATTAGAGAGAAGTCGGAGTAAGGACGCTTGCTGTAAAACAGAGAATTGATACTGACAAAGATGACTGTTTAAACTGACTGAAAGCACCAGACACATTCCAGAGACAAAAAGGTTTATAAATCCTGAAAATTGCCAAGTATACGCGACTGCATTCAGTGAAGAATGCGTGTATACGCGACTGTGCCTGAGGAAACCTATGTATACGCGGGTTCACTTCAGACAACAAGCATTTATACGCTTCTGTAACTAAGCAAAGCAGCGTGTATATGGTATTTCAAGAAAAATAAAAAGAAACTCAAGAAACTGGTAAAACTCAGAAGTCACAAACAGACCAGACAATAACAATAAACCGGCAAGCTACTGAGCCCTGATAGGCTTGACAAACGCCCAACTAGGAACAACTAGAGTGTTGTTCCCCAGCGGAGTCGCCAGTTCTGTTGAGGGATTTTATCCCCTAAGGCTCTTGGGTGGAACCCTAGCAGACTGAAAGTTGTCTAAATCAAGAAACATGCACACACACAGCCATTATACTAGAAAAAGCTATTTCTAAGGTGAGAAGGGCGTACCTCAGGTCCTACGTTCGGGTAGTTCCTCAAGGGTCCAAATCCTTCTTCACATCCCTTCCACTCCTTTGCCCTGCAAAACCAACAATTCCAAAGAATGCAGCAATATATGGACAAAGATTTATATGAAAATCATCTTTATGTTATACAAGAAAGGAGTTAGTTATAAACTTTTAGACATCATTCATACATGAAATTCAAACATGAACATCATTAACATAAAGAAAGAAGCATATCGGGAACAAGACGTGTTTCTTTATTAGACAAATAGAATAGTACAAAAAAAAAGAGCAATATCACCTAAACCACTCTGCAGGCTCAAAGCTCAGTCTCCTTCTGGATCCGTCCCGCCTCAAGCCTCTAGTAGGTCACCTTCCAATACTCACTCCAAGATGTCATGACTAAGGGATGAACATCAAATCACAAGGAAACAAGGGTTTCCTGTACAATATGGGGGAAGTGCAGAAGGCACTAGGGTCTTAAGACCTGATCAGGGGGAAAAAACTCAGTATAATAACCTTGCTCTATACTCTCTCCTCTTTTAGGCCTTCCCTTTGATGTCCTTTTATACCAATTCCAAAGTAGTTTTTTAGTTAGGAATTGGTTGGGGACAGTTGAGGCCACGCGCACTAACAGGTGATCAGCAGGTAAAACCCGCGATCTCCGCCCGAAAATAAGGAGTTTTATATTTTTTTAAGTGTTTTAATACATATACGCGGGTTGGGTATGTATGAACTCGCGTATACACGCGTTTAACTCAGGGCAATGTCGCGTACAGGGAATAAAACACTGTTTTTTAGATTTTGGACCAGGTCTAGAAGGAGGGGTTGCCCTAGGCCATGAGTGCAGCATCACAAACCATAATGGTGAGATTTGGAGCTATAACAATTACTGACTCATGTAGTATGAGTAGTAACATGTTATCATGATCACCACGTAGAGTAGTCCATAGTTTAGAATTCACAGTTTTGAGGCTTGAGAGCCACGGATGTACTTGGAACACATATATTATTTTTTGGACTTTGATGTATTACACTCAAACATTATTGACAAATATATTTATTATTTACTATGATACAATGTTGTTCACATACTGCGTAAATGTATGTCTAAAACATAATTAGCCAATGCATCTGTTAATGTATTCATATCCCTAGGAATGTGATGATATGTGATATAATCAAAATTTTCTTCCAAGAGACGAATACACAAATACATTTTCAATATTTGAGGGTTTCTAATAGAATATTGCCCATTGAGCTGAAGAACAACATGTTGAAAATCAAGGTTTACAACCATTTATCGAATGTCAAGAGCAATGAATTTTGACAAGAGTTCAAGAACTGCGCTATATTCAACAATGTTATTAGTTGTTTGACCCAAGAAAATCCCTTGAAGACCAATCAACTCACCACGAGGGCTGTAAATATCCCATGCCACAGATGATAGATTCTGGGCTACGACAAGCACCATCAGTGAAACCGACATAAGGAGTCATAGACATCTGCAAAGCAGGTGAAGACATAATAAGCAAGAAATTCGCTTGAAAAAACACACCAAGCCAAACTGCACTGGAGTTTCACTGTTGACATGATGTGCAAACATCTACTCCACCAAATAATAGAGTAAAACTAATAAAAGGTTTTGCCCCCATGCCCCCTTGTGTGAGTGAGGGTTACGAGTCAAAAGATGGAAACCCCATTGCGATAACAGGCAAATGGCAGAGCTTCGACAAAAAATGTGCATGAAAGGAGGTGAGAAAAACATGAACTCATGATGAGGAAAAGGTGCCCCCAACATGACTCATCGATATCCAGAAAAGACTCAACTGAGATTTGATGATATCTTCATCAAAAGGCTCGATGTGGAAAAGGGAGTTGTTTCATATTTTAAACGAGGTAGACACAATAAAAGAACTATCCTCGGACATCTGTTTCATTTTCGAATGAGGGAAATACAAGAACAAACTACCCTCAGACACCTTGATTAATTTATTAATGAGCTTGACACAAGACAAGGAACCATGCTCACACCCCTTGTTTCGTTGTTTAAGGAGCTTGACACAAGACAAGGAACTTTTCTCTGAAACCTGTTCATGGGCCATACGAGAACATTTCTCCAAAGAGGCCCTCACTAGACGAGAGAACCATGCTTTGGGAGGAATACAAGTCCATTAGCACAAATGAAATATCGGATTCCAATGCCCCTAGTACATAATGTATGATACCATCTGTGTGATCATCAGCAGATGTGGAAACAGAATGGGTAGCCACATAATTGAGCTAAGGTGGGGAAGGTACTGCTTGCAGACAAGAAGCAAGAGGGGATGATGGTTGAAAAGGAGGTACCTGGGGACCAATGAATGATAATTGATGAATGGTCACTATTATACCTACGTGTGGAAAACAAATCACACGTAAGAGTGAAGAAAAAAGAGCTCCCATGACATAAACATAGTCGTGCCCATGGAGAAGATTGAAATCGAAGGGACCTTGGACTACCATAATGTCTATATAGACATTTTTTCCTCCCAAAGTAATATGGAACTTCAGAAGGATCCCTAAAGGATGATTGGATCCTCCATTGAAATCCAACAGATTCTGGGTGTTAGGCACAAGATGTGGGGAACCCAAAGCTTTCCAATTAGTATAAGACATTGTGTTAACAGACGTGCCTTCATCTAGTATAGTTCTATGTATTTCCATATTATAGGCTTGTACTGTGATCTAGAAAGGCACATAAGATGGAAGGTGGAAAGCAGTCAATTGAATCCAATCAAAAGAGGCGACAAAATTGCTTGGTGGGGGTTTCATATGATTCCCCCCATGCTCTGCAGGAATAGGAGAAGGACTTCCCTGAACAACCGGGACCTGAGGGCCATTCTTTGAATCATGTGAATCTGAGGAGATGAGAAGAACATGAAGAATATGATCACTACTTTCTTCAGTAATGTTAGGTTCCTATAGCAGTAGGTGTCATATTTCATGATTGGCATTGATGAGGTCTCTAATATGTTCATACCTTTGTCTGGTTGCAAAGGTTTTCCATATTGTCAAAAAATCAAAAAATTAAAAAATGTAAAGAGGGTATGCCCTAAAACAAAAATCAAAGGGCAAAAAGAATGAAATGGTCAGGAAAATGAAAGAAATGAACCCGAATCAGATAGACCAAGAAAGTGGGCAAGTTCAAAGTGCCACAACTGTCCCATTTTTGCAATAATCTGATGGTGTGCAGCCTATTGATTCATGCCACCATTAATGAATGGCCAAATAGATTAATCTTGGCTAGTTCATGTTTCAATTTACTGCTTTTAGAGATAGAGAATAAGATCTGTCCAAATTGTTCAATCTTGGCAGATAAATAGATAGGTAGAGAAACAAAGGAGCTCAACAGTTTAATCTGAGCCCTTGGAAGAAATAAGTGCGGACTTAGATAGGTTTATCAGGCAAAGAGAAGAAAAAATTACAAGGGTTTGCTAGTCCAAATGCACCCACATAAGAGAAGAAAAAATGTTAGGCAAATTAGGCTGGGTAGGCAGTTTTGGTGTTTCAGAATGAGACTTATGATTGATTCTGTCTCTCAATATGTTCATTTTACTGTTATCACAAGTGAAAAGCAGGTGATTTGATGCAGTTCATGCAAGGTAGATGTTATGACTAACTCCCCTTCACTTTTTCCAAATCATTTACTAATTTCCCCAAAGGTATTGAGATCTGCTTAATAGCCTAAAATATTTCATCTCATTCTTCATCAGATGCCTAAGTGAAGCTCCATTTACTAAGAAAAAATAGCCACATTTCTGGTGTAAAAGTTCCTTTTTCCTCCCTTTGGCTTAAGTTTTATGTAAAAATTCCAAAACCTTATGCTTAGCGCTATCATTTACATTTTTTTTATATTAACCCTAACTCTACTATATAACTCCATATATTTATTCCCAATCCCATATTATGAAAACATTGATAAAAATCCCAAAACAACTAATATTTCCCGCCCCAGGTCGAAAATGACCATAGTTACAGTTCGTCGGGGATTAATAGATTTGTCTGAAATCAATTAATAACCCAAACCCCATGCGCTTATAAGGAATTAATTAAACCCATGTTAATTAATAACCTAACCACCCCCCGAACCAATAGAAATACTCCCGATAACATTAAAATATGGTTTTATTATAATCGGGCCTGCGCGTTAACCCTTCGTCATCTCCGTATAGCACCCACCGTCCGGTCGATGCCCTCGCATCAGATGGCTCACTATCATATCATGCCCCCTTCCGCCGTCGAACTTTACCGCCCGGGGAATTGGTGGTATCACCGCCCGTACCAGGCCACCCGTCGACCGCCCGCGCTGCTCGTGGCCCCCCGGTCCAAAACCACTTTAGCCCATAAGCGGTGCAGGCAAAACAACTTACTGCCCTCCTGCTGACTCCTCGCTGATGTCATTGCCATGTCACAGTCTTGTACCCCCTCGCTAAGCAACAAAATGTCCCATCGCCATGACGTCAGCATGCAATAAATGACAAAAATCCCCCGCCAAAGCCAAATTTTTCGTTAAAGCTGCGATAAAAAATCATTTTGGCCATTTTTCTCTATGAACCACTGCTGCATGCAAATTACGTCTAATTGAGTGTGAAACACGTCCAGTCCGCCACCCGGCCAAAAAATCCAGCGTCCTGCTCTCTAGCTAGTCCTGCAACTTGCAAAGTACACCGTTTGTCTTTAAAGTCAGATATTTACCCCAATTCTCTTCCCAAACCCTATAAATTTCTGTTTTACTCTGTAAATTTTACCCAAGGAGCCAATTTCAAGTTAAATTCAACCTGCTGCTTGCAAAGTAATATACCCTGGACTACTGTTCTGCCCATTTTCTACAGAGAAGCCGAACCTCCAGTTTGAAACACAAGAACCAAACATGGATGCTCCGGTGGCCTTGAACATTGCTCCCCTTAATGCACTGCATAAAGACCTGGAGTGGTTACCCTTGGCTGACAGAGATTTTCAAATTAAGGAGTTATCCAGTGACATGAACCACCTCCAGGCATTTTTCTGAATTAGAAATAGTTATCTGAGTAACTCTGATGTCTATGGAATATGGGAATCTAATCTTCCCGGGTATTACCTTCCCTTAGTCAATGTTTTCCCAGATATTATCCACCAATGTTGTGCCAACTATGACCCTATCATTAAAGCAGTCATAACCCCGTACCAAACTGTCCTCTTTTACATAACTACTGAATCCATCAATGAGATGTTACACTTCAAACCACTCCACCTCTGGCTCCTCTTTCCATGGGATTTTTGCTTGAACAAGGCTCTCAACTGCCCAATTCTGAAATCACCCATATTACAAAAATGTTCATGAGACCAGACTGTTAGCACCGAGGCCCACCCCCATATTTGCATGTCTGGTTCAATGAAATAGGAAATCTCTTAATTGATATGATATCCTTCATCTTGGGGTTCAAGACCAGTGAATTTGTTGATGAGACCACCTTAGTTCCGTTGTCAATATTTACCCCAAGACAACCCCCTGCTGTCAAGTATGACTATGCAACCTTCATTGCTAACAAAATCAATGAGCAATTCATAAATCTGGATAGAGAAGGAGTCTTCAAGTATAGCTCATTCATATACCACCTTCTACTATATTATCAGCTAGACAACTTTTCATTTCCCATCAGGAAATTGGATTCCAAAGGAGAGCAGAGGTATGTGATCTTTTGGACCTTAGTCTTCCACTGTGTCTGTGAATCCCCTTATAGCTTTTCGAATTCATTGACCTGTTTGTGCATCCAACCACTACTCTATTGGTAGGAGCTCCTCCCCCTAGACTCTTTGTTGATATAAAGAAAATTTTGCAGCTCTCCAGAAAGTACAAGATAGGTGATTGGTACCTCTATCAAAATCACACAGAAATTAGATTCTATGGATGTGAACTGTGTCCTTTCAAATTGCCCAAATATGTACCCATGAGGCTATTTGCATTAGAATATTTCAGGTAGCTTATCAGTGCAGATTTGACCCACTTTTGTAGTGCAAAGAAAAAGGCCCAGCTGAGAATAAAAAACTAGTTAGGCCCGTTTATCATCAATAAGAGGGAAGCATGGGAAGAGGCTGAGAAGATTTTAGGGGAACAACTTAAATTGAAACAAAATTTTTATTGCGAACCATATGACCCAAACAGTTTCATAAGTGACAGAAAAGTAAGAAACAGGCTATCAGTGTACATTCATCATAGCATCCCTGAAATTGAACAGTTTGCTAATCAAGAAGAATGGGTAGAGGGTATATTATTTGAAGAAATTATTGAGGAAGAGAAAATGGAAAAAGTTATGAAAGACGTTGAAAAAACCCTTGACCTGGACTCTTTTGGATAGGTATCTTTCTAGCTACCAAAACAAATAGGAGTTGGTGCATCCTCTGCTAGAACCTCTCAGCAGCCTGCATAAGAGGCCAACACACCAGTTTCTAAAGGCAAGGAAGTGGCAAACACAGAGCAACCAACAATGACTAAGTAGCAATAGCAAATTCCTCCTGTTCAAATCAAAGCAGCAAAAATTCCTGCATTGCAGACTCCTCTAAATGAGGAAAAGGGTAAGAAGAGGGATACAGAAGAGGGCACACCTATCAGTGGGCCTGCAGAGCAACCAACGCAAAAAAGGCAAAGACTGAACCCTTTATCAGAAGATGAATTTATTAAGGAAACCACAGGTAGTCTTTGAGGGGAGAAAATAATCAGTCAGGAAACATCCTCGGTAGTGGAAACATCAACTAGCTCGCATAGGCAGGAGCTAGAGAGGCAGCATAGTGTGGAAGTTTCATCCACCAGGCCACAAAGCAAGCAAGCCTCTGATATCAAAAGAACAATTACAGAGATTAAAGCCCGGAATGACCCACTGAGGCTACAAATTTACAATCAATACCTCAAGATGGCCCCCACTAACCAGCAAAGGTTGATGTCTGCTTATGACATCAAAGAGGGAAAAATGATCATGAGTTACTTTAAGCCCAAGGTTCAACAGCCACAGTCAGCAGTTGACTACACCAGGACAAATCTGGAGGTCCTTGCTAAGGACATCCATCCCATGGACCAGATTGAGCTGCATAAACAGACCGGAGAGATGATATACTCCACACTAGCTGATAAAGCTATGTTGGCTCACAAATTGCAAAACTCATTAAACAATACCTATACTCATCTAGATTTAGAGAAAGCCACTTCTCTTGCCAAGGACAACATGATCAAATCTTTGGAGGATATTATTATTGAGTTGGGACATGACCCCAAAGATGCCCAAGGCATTAAGGCACTGATGAAGAAAAAGGAAGAGCACATTGCTGCTCTCAGGAAACAGCTGAAAATGCCTCTTACCATGCATCCTCAGACTGCAGAAGTGGTGCAGTAGAAGTCAGAAGAAGACATGATGGACTTGCTTATGAGGCTTAATGAGAGATTGGGTGAGACAAAGCAGGCATTAGAGAAAGCTCTAAAGGAAAATCAGGGAGAGTCTACCTCCCAGCCACTAGAAGTAGTCTCAACAGTCACAACTGCCCCCTCCACATCTGAAATAGCATTGCCTCCCAGTGTTCCAGCCACCACATCACAAATCATTACAGGTACATCAGACCCAACAACGCTAGCAGCACCAGGCAGCGGTACCAGCATGACCAAAGATCAATTAATTAAAGCCATGGAGGAATTAAAGCTCCAAGTCTCGGTATTGAAGCAGGTCAAAGAACAATTGTCAAAGGTTGAAAAGAGTTATGACAAGTCCAAAATGTTTGTGGCAGATAAATCAATTGAAGTTAAAGCATTAGAGAATAAATTGAGATCATTGGAAAAGGATCTCTCCTTGGACAAACCTTTGGCGGAAATCAAAGCAATTTTATGGGCCAACATTAATCAATCCCTTGGAAATGTATGGATATCTATTTAGGTTATTTATGAACAGATTGATTTAATAGCAACAGCCAAGTGGAGATCCAAAAAACAAGAGCTTTATTGGGACACATGCCTGAACAAGCTAATAGGCTAATACATTTTTTGAATACCAAGACCAGTGAAGAACTAGCAACACTAGACATCAGAGATAGGACAGGCACCATATTGGAGGTCAAGAGAGTTCTAACCAAGAGAACTCTGATGCAAAACTTGGAGAGGAGATGCCAGGACATGCAGGTGGAGGTCAATTCTTTCACAGAAAAATTCACACAGTTGCATGAAAAGGGTTTACCAAGTCCTTTAGGAACTAATGAGTGCCTGATGAAACATGTAGAATATACACATAAATTAAACAAGCATATTACTGGTCAAACTACTGCATCAACAAGTGCTTTAGGAGTAAGATAACTTCCATCTGGTCAAAGCCTCTATGATAGCTTGGAAAATTTATTCTACATTGGACATGAGGTGAAGCATCTGTTCACTATCCCACCTAACTTCTTCAGGTACACAGAGACTGATGAGACTTTGAGAAAGTTGGAGAGACATAAGCTACTAGAAGAGCAATGGTGGTAGAGTATGCTGGAAATTCTATAAAATTATTTTGGTATCTTTGGTATCTTTGGTGAATTGAAAGTTTTGCGCCACTTATCATACAGTGGTAAACAGAATTGAAGGTGGTAAAAAGAATTAAATAATGAGCGTATGAATCAAAGCATATCACACTAGAGTTAAAGATACCCGAGAAAGCCAGAGCAACCAACACAGAATATCAGTGGAAGACAGCTGCAGACCAACTCACAGAGCTTGTAGTCAGCATATCTCACCAAACGGAGAAGCCATCACGACATCATTTACTTATTCATTTATTTCTTCACTATTTTCAAGATTACGTGTCTCTATTTCTTGTAAAAACAATGATGATGAATCACTATATATTATCTCTTTGAGATATTTTGTAACATTTTTGTATAAATACCCCCCTTAACGAAGTATTTGGGGTTGGTGATGCATTTCTTAGACTGCGTTGTAACTCTGAAATTTTCTGAATACAAAAGCTATTGGAATCCATTGTTGCTAGGCTTTTTGGATGTGGAATTGATAGCAGAGGACCTGTTACAGAATTCTTGAATCAAATTATGGCTCAATGAGTACCCTTATATCTCTTATTTTATAGTTTTCTTGTCTATTATGTCATCTATGTTTCATGGTCTGAATAATAAAGAGAAATATTAACTCAGAATTTGTTTAACTGCACTCTGTTTTTAGTCTTTGTTATTCTCAGTGTTTTCTTCAGAATTAAGTATAAACAGTGAATTCTTAACTGCTCCCGTTTCCCTTGATTCTATCATTTTGACTATTTGCTAAGTAATTCTTAACTGCTTCTTAGTAATAATCATTCATTTCCCTCTGTCTATATGATGAAGGATTCTTCATTGCCCTTCATTCATTAGATTCCATTCCATCTGATTCCAGCCTTTAAATTGTTCCATGTTTAAGAATCTCGCTCTGTAGTGCCATCCTCTGTTAAGAAACCATATCCAACAATCCATCCTCATAGAATCCATTAGCCCAATGGCCTAAAACGTCTCAATCTTACATCCTATTCTACTGAAACTTACCATCCAAAATTCAAACAAAACCCTTGAACTCCATAACTAGCCTAAAACCTTTCAAAACAAAGTTAAATCATAAAGAGAGAGCCCTCTTTGGATACAGATTGGCTAGAATCTGTGTCTAAAAGATTGTTTCTTGGTTACCTCGACTGTATTCCCTTTCTTACAACTTTTGGGAAAAACCTGAGTGATAACATCATTGGCGACTCCACTGAGGATCTGAATGTTTATTTGTTACTTTTATCCATTTTATAAGCTACAAACAGAGCCTGAAAGTTAACCAGTTAGCATTTGAAATGCCTTTGTTCTGCAATGGCAGAAGTAAATAAATGCTACTTCAGTCTATCTTTGGTATAGTTTATAGATTGGACAGTGGGTTTCAAATATTTGATCATTTCCTAGTATATAAGTCTTTAAGAAAATTCACAATTTTTATATCTGAGATCTCTTAGAGAAGAAGTTAAAGTTGTAGTGCCAAACCCATTAGCAAAAAAAAAAAAAAAAAAAAAACCAATTACACACTTACAAGCCTGGCTTTAGAAAGGATTCGTTATTCCAGATCAAATCCTGATCCAAATCCACCACTTGTGTTTGATAATCCTAATCTGATTCCGAAAATTCTTAGAAGACAAAAAAGCCCAGAAAATTCTGCTATTTCTCGGCCTCTGTCCAAGTCAAAATCCTGTCCTGTAAGGTCAATTTACCTTGAGGAAGAGCCTTTTGCTAACTATTTTGATAATCCTTCAGTTGAGACCTTATCTGAACCTGGATTAACCCACACAGTTCAAGATCCCATACTCATTGAAAATCCCCATCTTGATCAACATTTGTAGAGCTCTATTCAACCTGAGCTTACCTCTGAAAAAACACCACATTTTCTTGTGATTACTACCCCTTATTCACCATCAACACCTCACAATTCCCAACCTCAACCTACCCCTTCCACCTTTCCATCCACTTTTCATATTCCTGTTGTTGTCCCTACTATACTAGTTGTCACACATATCCCTATTAACATGGCAAAACAGATATGCTCCTCTCAACTTGCCTGCCAACTTAGGGGCTATGCCCCAAGACTATCAAAGAAAAATCACCCCTTTTGATGGTACAGGCTCATATACAGCTCAACAACATACTAAGAAGATGACAGATTATTTTGAAATATATGAGGTTGATGATGATGATGTTAGAATGAGAATTTTTGTAGAAAGATTGACTGGAGATGTTAGAACATGGTTTAGAGCACTCCCTACTAATAGTATCAATGACCCCCAAGCTCTTTATTAGACCTTCCTAAACAGATGGGAAAAGAAGAAAGATCCTTTGCACATTTTATCAGAATATGAAGGCTTGAAAAGATGTGTACAAGAAATTGTTCAAGATTATTATACTAGATTCAATAATGTTTACAATGCTATTCCCCAAAATCTTAGACCCCCTCCTGATCTAGCCTTGATTAAATTCCCTGATGCATTTGACTCTGATATGCCATATCAACTTAGAGAGAGACCTCCTCGAGACTTAGAAGAAATGTAGAGCATAGCTATTAGCGTTGAAGCTAACCTGATTTCTAAACGAAATCGGGCCAGAACTGAAAGGAGAACAACTTTCAAAGAGGAACACTCTGCCCTTTGAACAAAAACTAGATGCTATCATTAAAGGAATGGATAGACTTGGAGATAGAGTAGAAACAATTGAGAGGAAATCATCATGGGACGGTCAACCAAGTAATGTTGGGAGAAATCCAAACTTCAGAAAGAATCATAACCCTAACACTGCAAAATCTAGACCTGACCAAAGTATTAGGCCCCCATTTCAAGAAAATTTTGTTGAAGCCTCAACTTCTGAGGAACCACCAGAAGACACTCAAATCAACTTAATGGGCCTCAACAATGAACAACAAGTTTTCCTAACCCAAGAAGAACAAGAAGCTTAGACTCTTGAAAAGTTCCAAATGCAATAAGGTGAATCATTTGATTTCAGGGAGGGATATGACACAACAATCTATGAAGTCCACAAACAATACAATCTTAGAAGTAGAAGAATAGATGTCCCTGAAATCAATAAACAGAAGGAGACCAAGCAGCCTAACAAAAGTAAAATCAATAAACCCCCTGTACAAACCCCTTCTGGAACCAATCCTAACCCAAAAGATCCAATAATTGAAGATATATCAGATGAACAACAAATTGGCAGACAACCCTCCACTTCCATTCCCTCCAAAATAAATGTGGAAGAATCTCCAATATTTTATGTAGAAACAACTTCAGCCCATAATCCCACTCCTAATATAGAGAAAAACACAGAAAATCCAGCAGAACAAGAGAATCCCACTGTCAAAAATGCAAAAAATAAAACAGAAAAACCTTTCAACCTTGAGACATAAATAGGAAAATTAAAGATAGCAATTCCATTGTTAGAATTGGCTAAGCATGATGTCTATAGAAGTCAAATTAGTAGATCACTTCAAATTTCTATAAGCCAAGATTCAGTGAAAGTTTTTGATGATCAACCTAAATTAATATTTGGACCCGAGGTGAATGGAAAATCAGGAGATGGAGGTGTTCCTCCTTTGTATGTAAGTTTAAGCATACATGACAAAATACTCCATAATGCCATGTTTTATTCTGGTGCTTCTCACAATTTGATACCCAAGTCTGTAATGGAGAAATTGGAACTATATATAACCAGGCCATACAAAGACTTATTCTCTTTTGATTCAAGCCAGGTCAGATGTCTAGGATTGATCAAAGATTTATGTGTGTCATTAGTCCAATACCTTGCCAAAACAATTTTAATGGACGTGGTGGTAGCTGATATTCCACCCAAATATGGAATGCTATTGTCTAGGTCTTGGGGTGCCAAACTTCAAGGATCATTACAATTGGATATGTCCTACGCAACTATTTCTGTATTTGGCCAACTAAAGAAGTTATACTGAGAAACCTTAATGAAATATGTTGTAAGCAGCCAAGAAAAACCCTAGAATTTCCATATCTACTCCATGCACTTTGATTTGGACTCTTTCATTCTCTTTAATGCTCAAACAAATCCCCCAGCTGAGATCAAAATTTCAACACTTGAACAAGCAAAAATTTCAAATGAAAAATCTAGTGCTCACATTCAAGAAATCTCCGACAACAATGATACATCAAACTCCCAAGAGAAACCAGCTGAAAATAAAGAAATATATCTGCCCATAAAGAAAATTACTCAGACTCCTAATACTGACTATGAACATGAAATCCTTTGGTATTTAGAATTTGATGGTTTAGTTTACAAATTAGGAGCAGGGGCTGGAATTTGGGTGCACAATTCAGAAAATGACCATGATGAAGGTCATGCTTATAGGTTAAACTTTAAATGCACCAATAACATGGCTAAGTATGAAGCCCTGCTGCTAGGTCTTAAATTGCTCAAAAGTTTAGGGGAAAATAAGGTATCAGTTTGGGAGACTCTGTTTTAGTCATTCAAAAGATAAAAGGAAACTTCCACACAATTGATCCCAGACTGAGAGCTTATAGAGGAACAACAATTGATATCCTCAACACATTTCTTGAAACACAACTTGCCAAAATTCCAAGAAAACATAATTTGCATGCTCACAACTTAGCAACATTTTCCAGTACTTGTAAATTACTGTTTGAACCTAATCATCAGTTCACAGCTGAGATTAGACACAGGCTAGCAATACCTGATAATGTAAAAAAATTGGCAAGTATTTGACAATGATATCCAGATCAACAATTTTTTAACTCTAGAGGAAGAATTTTCCAGCACTAATATAGACCTTGACACTGTCAATGAGTTTGATCAAGCAGAAAAAATACAAATAGATATTTGAGCAGAACAGGCAATTCAAAGGCTTCACCCAAAAAAATTTACCAGGGAAGAAATGCAAGATCTTAAGGAAATAGATACTGATGAGATCATTGAAGGAGAGGCTGAAGTCATTGATTTGAAGGATAATTGTTTTCCCAAAGGACTGACTCCATTGGAAGATTTCTTTGATTTTAATGATATCCCAAAGAAGCCTAAAATGCAACCTTTAAAAGCTGACATTGAAGTCTACAACATAGGAACCGAGGAAAATCCAAAAATGATAAAATTGTCCAAAACCTTGCCCCCTAATCAAAAGCTTAAATATGTTGAACTGTTCAAAGAATTCCAAGGCGTTTTTTCCTGGAGCTATGAGGATCTCAAATCTTATGATACCTCTGTAATTCAACATACGATACCCCTTAAAGAAAATCAGAAGCCATTCAAGCAAAAACTCAGAAGAATTAACCTTGTACTTCTTCCCCTAATTGAAAAGGAAATCAAACGGATGTATGAGGCATGAATAATTGCTCCTATCAGATTTTCGGAATGGGTGTCCAATCTAGTACCCACTAGGAAGAAAACAGGGGAAATTAGACTGTGTGTGGACTTAAGGAATCTCAATAAAGTTTCTTTGAAATACAATTACCCCTTGCCCAAGATGGATCACATTCTACAAAGGGTGGTAGGTGCCTCTAGGATTTCACTACTAGATGGATTCTCAGGTTTTAATTAGATTCTGGTCCACCCTGATGATCAAGAAAAAATTGCATTTACAACACCATGGGGAACTTTCAAATACGTAAAAATGCCATTCAGACTTAAAAATGCAGGGGAAACCTTTCAATGAGCAATGGACATAGATTTTGAAAAGGAGATTCATGATTTTCTAGTCATATATCTAGATGACCTTACTGCGTTTTCCAAATTAGATCAACAACACCTAGATCATTTGAGATAAGTGTTTCTAATATGAAGAAAGAATGGTATTTCTTTAAACCCTAAGAAATCATTGTTTGGTTTAGAAGAAGGCAAACTGTTAGGCCACATTATCTCAAAATATGGTATAATAATCGATCCTGATAGAATACAAGCCATTCTGCAAGTTCCTCACCAGAGAAATATCAATGAACTTCAAGCCTTCCTTGGAAATATCAACTTTCTAAGTAGATTCATACCCAATATGGCTGAATTAATCAGATTGTTTTATAACAAGTTAAAAAAGGATTCCAAGGTTAAATGGACAGTAGAAGCCAAACAAGCATTTGAAGAAATCAAAATGGCTTTAACGAAAACACCAATCCTCACAAACCCAAAGTTTGATAGGGACTTCATGATATTTTCATTTGCATCAGAACACACTATTGTTGCTGTTTTACTACAAAAAGATGATTAGGGATGTGAAAAACCCATAGCTTTTTTCAGTAAAGCACTTAGAGATGCACCTTTAAAATATCAAATCATGGAAAAACAGGCTTATGCACTTGTAAAAGCTATCAAAGACTTTAGAGTTTACATATTGTATTCCCATGTAATAGCTTACATACCTAGTGCTGTTGTTAAAGACATACTTACTCAGGAGGGAATTGAAGGCAAAAGAGGGAAATGCATAGCTAACATTTTGGAATATAACATTGAAATAAAACCTACAAAGTTGATAAAGGGACAAGGATTAGCTAAACTTATGAATGAAACCAATTTTCAAGCCCTTGACATCAATGAACTGGATAATGAACAGGAGATGGTGACTCCATAGATCAATCGGGCCTTTTTAAAATCACCTTGGTATGCTGATATAATTCATGTATTGCTAAACCTACAAGCTCCTCTAGGGTTATCCAGAACTAAGAAAAGATTTCTAAAAATGAAAGCTTAAAAATTCAGTATTTTAGATGATGCTTTATTTTGGAAAAATCATGAAGGCATTTTACTAAATTGCTTAACAAAGGATGAAACTGACAAAGTGCTGAAACAATTTCATGCAGGGGATTGTGGTGGACATCTCTACTGGAAATCAACAACAGATAAAATCTTAAGGGCTGGATTTTACTGGCCCACCTTGTTCACAGATGTGAAGAAATTTGTTGCCTCTTGCCATAAATGTCAAATTTTTGAAAGCAAGAGGAAGCTTTTACCTTTACCCCTTAAACAAATTTCCACAGAAAAGCCTTTCCAGCAATGAGCAACCATGGCCAAAAAGGCAGAGACTGAACCATTTATCAGAAGATGAATTTATTGAGGAAAACATAGGCAGTCTTCGAGGGGAGAAAACAATCAGTCAACATCCTCGGTAGTGGAAACATCAACTAGCTCACATAGGCAGGAGCTAGAGAGGCAGCATAGTGTGGAAGTTTCATCCACTAAGCCACAAAGCAAGCATGCCTCTGATATCAAAAGAACATTTACAGAGATTAAAGCTTGGAACAACCCACTGAGGCTAAAAATTTACAATCAATACCTCAAGATGGCCCCCACTAACTAGCAAAGGTTGATGTCTTCTTATGACATTAAAGAGGGAAAAATGATCATGAGTTACTTTAAGGCCAAGGTTCAATATCACAGTTAGCAGCTGACTACACCAAGACAAATCTGGAGGTCCTTGCCAAGGACATGAATCCCATGGACCGGATTGAGCTGCATAAACAGACGGGAGAGATGATATACTCCACACTAGCTGATAAAGCTATGTTGGCTCACAAATTGCAAAACTCATTAAACAATACCTCTGCTTAGCTAGATTTAGAGAAAGCCTCTTCTCTAGCCAAGGACAACAGGATCAAATCTTTGAAGGATATTATTATTGACCTGGGACATGACCCCAAAGATGCCAAAGGCATTAAGGCACTGATGAAGAAAAAGGAAGAGGACATTGCTGCTCTCAGGAAACAGCTGAAAATGCCTCTTACCATGCATCCCCAGACTGCAGATGTGGTGCAACAGAACTTAGAAGAAGACATGATGGACCTGCTTATGAGGCTTAATGAGAGATTCAGTGAGATAGAGCAGGCATTGGAGAAAGCTCTAAAGGAAAAGCAGGGAGAGTCTACCTCCCAGCCACCAAAAGTAGTCCTAGTAGTCACAACTGCTCCCTCCACATCTGAAACAGCATTGCCTCCCAGTGTTCCAGCCACCACAGCACAAATCATTACAGGTATATCAACAACAGCAACGCCAGCAGCACTAGGCAGCGGTACCAGCATGACCATAGATCAATTAATTAAAGCCATGGAGGAATTAAAGCTCCAAGTATCAGAATTGAAGTAGGTCAAAGAAAAATTGGCAAAGGTTGAAAAGAGTTATGACATGTCCAAAATGACTGTGGCAGAGAAATCAAGGGAAGTTAAAGCATTAGAGAATAAAGTGAGATCATTGGAAAAGGATCTCTCCCTGGACAAACCTTTGGCAGAAATCAAAGAAATTTTGTGGGCCAACATTAATCAATCCCTTGGAAATGTATGGAGATCTATTCAGGTTATTTATGAACAGATTGATTTAATAGCAGCAGCCCAAGCGGAGATCCAAAAAACAAGAGCTTTATTGGGACACATGCCTAAACAAGCTAACAGGCTAATATATTTTTTGAATACCAAGACTAATGAAGAACTAGTAGCACTGGACATCAGAGATAGGATAGGTACCATATTAGAGGTCAAGAGAGTTCTAACCAAAAGAACTCTAATGCAAAACTTGGAGAGGAGATGCCAGGACATGCAGGTGGAGGTCAATTCTTTCACAGCAAAATTCACACAGTTGCATGAAAAGGGTTTACCAAGTCCTTTAGGAACTAATGAGCGCTTGATGAAACATGTAGAATATACACATAAGTTAAACAAGTATATTACTGTTCAAACTACTGCATCAAAAAGTGCCTCAGGAGCAAGAGAACTTCCATCTGGTCAAAGCCTCTATGACAGCTTGGAAAATTTATTCTACATTGAACATGAGGTGAAGCATCTGTTCACTATCCCACCTAATTTCTTCAGGTACACAGAGACCGATGAGACTTTGAGAAAGATGGAGAGACATAAGTTACTAGAAGAGAAATGGTGGCAGAGTATGCTGGAAATTCTATAAAATTATTTTGGTCTCTTTGGTGAATTGAAAGTTTTGCACCACTTATCATAAAGTGGTAAACAGAATTGAAGGTGGTAAAAAGAATTAAATAACAAGCGTATGAATCAAAGCGTATCACATCAAAGTTAAAGATACCCAAGAAAGCCAGAGCAGCTAGCACAGAATATGAGTGGAAGACAGCTGCAGACCGACTCACAGAGCCTGCAGTCAACATATCTCACCAAATGGAGCAGCCAGCTTGACATCATTTACTTCTTCATTTATTTCTTCACTATTTTCAAGACTACGTGTCTCTATTTCTTGTAAAAACAATGATGAATCATCACTAGATATTATCTCTTTGAGATATTTTGTAACATTTTTGTATAAATACCCCCCTTAACGAAGTATTTGGAGTTGGTGATGCATTTCTTAGACTGCACTGTAACTCTGAAATTTTCTGAATACAAAAGCTGTTGGAATCCATTGTTGCTGGACTTTTTGGATGTGGAATTGATAGCAGAGGACTTGTTATAGAATTCTTGAATCAAATTATGGCTCAATGAGTACCCTTATATCTCTTGTTTTATAGTTTTCTTGTCTATTATGTTATCTATGTTTCATGGTCTGAATAATAAAGAGAAAGATTAACTCAGAATTTGTTTAACTGCACTATGTTTTCAGTCTTTGTTATTCTCAGTGTTATCTTCAGAATTAAGTATAAACAGTGAATTCTTAACTGCTCCTGTTTCCCTTGATTCTATCATTTTGACTATTTGCTAAGGAATTCTTAACTGCTTCTTAGTAATAATCATTAATTTTCCCCCTGTCTATATGATGAAGGATTCTTCATTTCCCTTCATCCATTAGATTCCATTCCATCTGATTCTAGCCTTTAAATTGTTCCATGTTTGAGAATCTCGCTCTGTAGTGCCATCCTCTGTTAAGAAACCATATCTAGCAATCCATCCTCATAGACTCCATTAGCCCAATGGCCTAGAACTTCTCAATCTTACATCCTGTTCTACTGAAACTCACCATCCAAAATTCAAACAAAACCCGTGAACTCCATAACTAGCCTAAAACCTTTCAAAACAATGTTAAATCATAAAGAGATAGCCCTCTCTCGATACAGATTGGCTAGAATCTGGATCTAAAAGATTGGTCTGTGGTTACCTCGGCTCTATTCCCTTTCTCACAACTTTTGGGAACAACCTGAGTGATAACAGGGAACAGAGTGAACAAATGAAGTCTGAGCCAAGTCGAAACTCTTTTCGACCAATGGTTAGTCGGGAACAGACACAAGAGAGTCATGCGTAGGAAGAGTAGGATGGGCAAGAGATGAATCCAAGACAATTTCTTTGCCAACTACGAGAGGGTTAGAAGAAATCCTCTGATAACCAGCAAGAAGTTAGGGTATAGGAGCTGTAAGGTTTTCCAAAACTTTGGAAGCTTTATCCATAAAAGGATAAAGGTGAATAAGATGCTCTCCTTCATATAACCTATAGGGGAATTTAATTTTTTCTTTCTTCTTACCATGACTAGCCGAAGGTGTAGCATCAAAATGATCTCCAAAGGTTGATGGGGATGGTCGATCCTGATTTTGGGACCATACCTCTAAGACTTTGGGAATACTAGGACAATCTCGAAGGAGATGGTCACCCTTACATAGCCTGCAAGGGAATTTTACTTTCCGCAAAGGATCAGAAAGTTTTTGGATGGGAAGTGCATTGGGAGTAATAGCTGCATGGTTGGCCTCTCACTTATCTGACTTCTACTTCTTCATATTCTTATTCTTCTTCTTCTTCTTCTTCTTAGCCTTCCGGTTACTAGATTTCAAACTTTCACTAGGCGAAGTAGAAGAGGAAGATGGGGAAATAGGGGAAGAAGGTGAGAGGTCAACCTTAGAGTCAACACGATCTTGTTCAAATGAAGGAGATGGATAGATAGGAGTTTAGACACTTGGGAACACCGAGGTTGAAAAAAACCAGACAGGTAAACCAATGGTTAACCCAGGGAGGGACAACGTTGCCATATAAGGAGCACCAACATTTCCAAAAGAAGGAAAAGGACCAGGATTCCCATCCGAGGGGAATCCTTGACTGGTAGACTAGAAAGTTTGTCATTGGAATCCACCCTGAAGAATCACTAATGAAGATAACTTTAACCAGGAATATTTCGCAGGCAGTTAGTTTTAAGACACTAAAACAAAACTTGGTCTTTTCATGTTTTAAGAGTCGAGAAAAAGGAAAATATGATTCTAGTTGCTTTTGGTTTGAATGAGCTTGAAAGGACAAGTTCTCGATGATGTTCTAAATTTAAAGAGTCAAAAAGACCAAAATGAATGCTCGGGATAATCTAGGCAAAATGGATTACCATGTAACTGTGAACTACAAAATACCTCCCGACGAACCGAGAAGTACGGGCATGCAATCTCCCTGAATGTTGTGTTCGGTCTATCATGTTTACAAGGAAAAAGACTTAGATTTTTTGTGAGGCCTCCCTTTATATACACAACGATACGGGTAGCACAAGTCCGTACTAGCGCTATCTAATGCCGAAGAGAACGACCACTGCTAGGTTTAAAGACACCGGAACACGTCTCTAGCCTAGACCTCTAAATGTGAGTGTGTAGTTTCAAATGAACCTTAGGTTAATTGAATATATTTTAAAGGTTGATCTTGAAATTAAGTCTCAGTTTTTAGGCCCTATTAATGTCATGTAAAAAACTATTATGTGTAGCTATATGAGACAAGACCCTTTCAATTCGATGAATGCTTACACTAATTAAGAGAAGAGAAAAACAATCAATGCAACAAACAAGCAATAAAAGGTAAGATAACTCTTCACTACTTCGCTTTTCAAAACAAAATAATAAAAATTCTTTCGACTTCCTACTATTCTTATCATATGCACTTCAACGAGTCTTTTTAATAGTAAAAGAAGTTCATTTCATTTCAAATTCTCTTGATGAGGTAATTCTAGCTTTTGATGATGCTACTCAATGCAACATATCAATTAAACAAACTAGAATGTTGTATTTTCTTCAATGGAATGCTAAAATGAATCTTTCACATAAAAATTTCAATGAACATTTCCAAACACCCAAACATCAATCAAACACAAAGCATGATAAAAAGAACTCCTTTCAAACCAAATGCAAAGATTCAACCAAAATGACCAAGCAATGTGATCTATGCTCAGAAACGAGACTTTCAACAAGAGAAGAGTGAATGAAAATTTTTCACTTGTTCAATTGAAACCAAAGTAAGATAGTTGCAAGGACTAAAAAACAAAAATGCACGAAGCAGAAAACCAACAACTTGACTTGATGAGTAGACAAACAAATGAATGGACAATGACCTAGATAGCCTAGGAACACAAACCATCCAAAAACTCAAAAAATGAAGTAAGGCAATCTCAAACCAATCAAGAAAACAAATCAATCTAACAAAGCATTCTAGCCAAGGAGAATAAAGGAAAACAAGCCAAGAATCAAAATTTATGAGGACAAGACACACTGGAAATGATTTAAGGGAAACCCTAATTTTAACCTATAGGTATCGACATGACTATCTAACTAGCAACATGCGCCAAAAGGGGTTGTGGTGTGACTATTCAAGAGGAACTCATGTTGGTTAGCGCTAGTGTTAGAAAATTAACAGTGTTGATCAAGGGATTCAAAGAAAAAAGAAAAATTTCCACAAACCAAAACCACACCTGTCACTCTAAATTCCATAATCAAAGCAGTAGATGACTTGAAGTACAAATTGAAAAAGAGAAAGAGTGAAAAGAGAAAAGTTGTCACAAATCATGAAATGAAAAACAATCCAAAGAGGGATGGATCCCTAGTATGGTCACCAATTTGTGGAGTAGGAAGATTGTCTCTATGGACAGAGATAATCCTTCTAGCCCAGGGAAGAGGGTCTAGCCACAAAAAAGAAAATCTAATATAAGTTCCCTTAGATTGAGAATGGATAAGATCCTACCTCTTTTATCACTAATCCTTGTTTGATGAAGTCCTTGTTCCTTTGCTCCAACGATCAACTCCTTAATGTCAATCAAGTACCTGAAACAAATGGAAAAGAAACCCAAGAACACATGATATCATAGAATATATTCAACCTACTTAAGAGGATAAGTAGTCGTAAGCTACCAACTAACATATGCAATTGATATAGGAAACAAAATATCAGTTGTATTATTATGAGAAAAAGGAAAGTACAACCTTCGCCTTAGCATTGCAGGTTTCCTTTGACGTGTCTGGGTTCTATCACCACTGTTAGCATCTCATGATTCACCCTCAAAAAATGGAAGTTCAAGGCTTCTTCCTCTTTGCTCCAAACCAAACAAAACTACAAGCTTATTCTCCCTTTACAAGCACAAACTAGAAGGCTAAGGCTCTCAAGATGGCTTATCAAGATTTTGCAGATTATTCCAGCCCTTTCATTAGGTAGCTGAGGTTGTAAAAGAAGGAGTTTATATAGCTTGAGAGAGGGGAAATGGGTCATCTTATGATGGGATCGACCTTATCCCTTTTGGTTTGTTCCATTTTAATAGGGGAAAGGAGCCCAAACAGTCTCTCTCGGCTCTATCTCACCCAACAATTTACCAGACTTCCGTTCACGAAGCTTCTAGACCTATAAGCTTCGACTCCATTTTTAAAAACTTTCCAAAAGAGGGTCGACATGGGTCATCAATGGAGTACCGGCTCCATTCGGTGTTAGGCCCAATGTTAAACTTTGCAAATCAGCGCAGGGAAGAAACTGAGTTATAGCACTGGTCTTGAAAACTAAGTTTGAAGGAATATGCTTAGGAAATGATGTAAGAGGGAAATGTTCTGCAGATGAAGAGGGATGTAAGGACATGTTCTTCATGATAGGGAAAGACATGAGGGTTACTATAGAGGTCCTCCAGGATCGAGGAACGAGGAGTATAGGGACAGTGACAAAATATTGCGTAACAATAAGGCATCTCAAGAATATTGACATCTTTGTCAATTCTATATTGACATCAATGAAAACCTTGATTAATAGTATTGGGCATCATTTTTCTGGTGGAGGGAATCATGTTGATAGCCCAAAGTAGCCCTATATGAGCTATCTTGAAGTGACAAAGAGAAGCTGAAGGTTGGGTGAAGTTTGGTGCCAAAGTGCAATACGTTGATGGAAAAAGGTGACTGCTAGCCTGGTAGTTTGGAGCTTGGGAATTAGGCCTACCTAGAGAGAATATTGGATCAGCCCGTGTATACTCTACATAAGTGACTTTCATTAGTGTTAGGTGGCAGCCCTCCTAGAGTCTTGATGTTTTTCCCTTTGAAGGACTAAGGGGCATCTAGTGAGCAGTATGAGAGCGAAGGACCGACAGGACAAGATACAACATCAAAGTTGTAGTGAAGTTTGTCATTGTATCTTGTATAGCTGTTGATGGCACTGGACCCACTAACATGTCAGGGGATCTCCTCAGTAAGAATTCCAAACTAGACCTCATACTATTTGGAGTAGGAGTCCCAACAGTGGGTGGTAAAGTAATGCCCTTGACTGTGATAGCGTGTAGAGGTAAGTGTCATATCTTTTTCGGAAGCAAGTGTGTGACCTTGCAACGAGTCAAGTGAGATGCATGGGGTTCTAACACATGGAGGGGAAAAGGAAGTGTGTCCCTTAGAATCCTGTAATAATACACAACTTGAAAAGAACACACGAGTGGAATGACACACAAGATGGAAAGTAGAATAGACCACAATCCAAAGTGATGGATTCAACCAACAACATGATTTCAACAAGATTCATACAATCATATACGAAATATTTTATACACTAATGTGTAAGTTAAATAACATACATTGCTAAAGCAACCAGAATAGTCCAACTACAATAACAACATATGCATGAAAACGTGTTGGATCTGTTATATATATATAAAGTGAAGGTTCCATCCATACATACACCATTTGAAACCACTAGCCCCAATAGTGGAACATTACAATCAACACCGCCTACTCCTCTAAATAGATGTACTTGCTCTGCATTGCAGAGAAGCAAAGGCTCGTCACAATACTCTCCAAGCCTTCTTTCACCAATGTCTAGCTAAAGTCTTGGCTCCCAAAATCCTGTACTATGAGTTATTAGGTTCTACATGTAGAAAAGGGTGGGGTGACCCTTTACATTCCCCTTTGACTCTTGGACTACCCTCATGACTCTTCACATTACAATAGTGATTGTTCACATTCCACTAATGACACTTGGAATTTCACTTACAACATGTTTAGAATAATACAATTTCCACATATACCCATGTGGGACAAAAATAAGCTTGATTTAGCCTGACAAGACAAACAACATCACTCGAGGGCTTAGGGAAAGACCAACTCAGTAACCTCCTCGTGGTGAATCTTCGGTGACAAACTGATACCAAGCTTGGTACTGTGTTATTGTGTCCCCATACTGTTTGATGACATCTTTGTCGAAGCATACTCTTGCCTCCATGGTTTATGGGTATATGGTTCTGAAACCTTTGTCCAGCTCATCCTAAAGCATGCACAATAGTGTCCTGAGTGTGGCTAGACCACTGATGTACCTTTGCATGTTCTCTGCAAGTCATTGCTGGTGGCTATGAGCATAAACTTCTCTATGTACTTGTTGACATCCAACATGACTTGGTTCTTCCTCATGGATTGTGTGAGGGTTATGATGGAAGGGACCTTGTCTATTCACACTATGATATCTAAACTCCTGAAAAATTGTGCATAGGAAGCGTCAATGCTAGTGATGAGCGAAGGGAGCTGCTCATAGTTCCAGGTCAACATCTGAATCTGTGATTTGTCTAGCTCATCCTCTAGCTTCATCCTCTTGTACAAGTAAAACAAGGCTCCTTGTACCTCATTGTCCATTCTTTCATGTGCACAATAACAATGTGAATGTCTTTGAGAGTTTGGGTTTCCTATGCGCATTGTTGCTAAAAATTGTATAAATGGACAACCACTTTGTGAACAGTGACAAATATTCTATACACTGTCTGCAAGGTGGCCTCCAAAGTTGATATTTCTGCCACCATATTTTTCTTCATATATGTCATGGTGGATCCACAGACTGCTTTGTTTTCTGCCTAGCCTTTTGCAATTCCTTTGCCATTCGATCATTCTCTGCTATCAAGAACTTAACTGTTGAACTCGTGGCTTCTACATAAGCCTTCGAAGCCCCAGCCATGGAAACTGGATGTCTTCTAACATCTGGTACAATCACCCTTTCCTCTATGTGAGAAGGTGATGTAATATCATTCGAGAGTTACTTTCTTCGTGCCTGTACAATCCTCTGTTGTGTATCGTCAAATGCTAGATTGTACACATCTGTCTCTAGATCATCATCAAGGAGAAAAAATTCTCCTTGCTTGCTTGGGACTGGTTGTGGTTTTGGAGGTGGCAGAGAGTGTGATACAACCTTATATTCCCTTGGCATGAGATCTATATCTTGGTCCTCTGGTTCCTATTCCATATCCATGTTTTTTGCCTCAACCAATTGCTCAACCTGCTAAGCAAGTTCTCGAACCTACCCCTTCTCACCCTATTCACCATCTGCTGGTTGCTCTATTGTCTCAACCTATATATGTGTAGTTTGTTCAGTCAATTCACCTTGTCCTTCTTCCTGTTCTTGTTTATGCCTTTCTTCCCTTTCTCTCCTCCTGAGCTCTTGTTCTTCTTTCAACTTCTTCTCCATATCATGCAATCTCCTCTCTGTTTCTTCCAATATTTTCTTCTCCCTCTTTCTCTGCACTACTCTCTTATCACGATGTCACCTCTTTGAATCTATCTCCAAAGCTACTCTTTCAACAAGTGGATCTTCTTTGAACTTGTATCTTTCCTTAGCCTCTGCGCTCTTGGAAATCTTCCTCTTACCTTTGTCTTGCATCGGTTTTCTGCTCACTTTTTTTGTTGTTGTTGCTTCCTGTGGTGGTGCCACTTGCAGTGCTACTTTCCATTCTACTGCCATGTTGACTGGTTCATTTAGCCTAGACAAATTGCAGCAATACCTCCAAGGATATTCCTATGGCCAATGACATGCCCAGTGGAGCCATGGGAATTACACCTTCACACAATGGTTCTTGCATATGCAGTGAGAATCATACGGATTGAAACTCTTAGTGCCAAATCTGAAATTCTTCAAGTCCTCGGTCTTGACATCTGCATCTTTCAAGGTATGGATCTTGTACAACCCAATGAACAAAGGAAGGGTAGGCCATGATGCCTTCTTCCTCCTATGTAGTGTTGCTAATAACCTTGTGGAGATGTGGTACACAACCTCTTGCATGATCAAGTTGTCTATGGAGAACCTTGGTAGCTCATGTGGAGGCTTCGCCTTGCCAAACATCCTAATGAAGGTGCCACCAGGTGAGGCATACCAATTTGCAATGTTGAGAAATGCCTGCATCATTTCCTGGGACATGCAAGGTGGGTCCTGTTCAAATATCATCATGTACAACAGGGAGATGACGTGGTTAGACAACCTAGTCATGACTCCTTGGTAGTTGCACTCAAAGAGCAACTTGCAATAAAAATTCACAACTTTCTCTGATGGTGTTCATGTCCAACCCATGCCAGGGAATTGCTATTGAGCACAAATTGCATCAAGTAGGTACGTGGAGATATATAATCTTGCTTGTCCATCGTTAGGCATATTTTGGGAATTTGACACATGCACTTTTAGCTAAAGATCCAACATGTCTGACCAATTGGAATGCCTTCCTTCATTTTCGAACGAATCCAACATAACAACCCAACTCTGTGGGAAGGTCTCTATGCTCTCCCAAACATACAAGTGACATGCGAAGATGACCAGGAGTTGCTAACCCTTCCTGAGTGACTTTGTCTTATAGACCTAGTTGGGTGTCATCCTGAACTTTGATGGCTCTTTTACCGAATGCTTCATGATATATCTAGAGTTTACATCATTGTTGGGAGTGAAGAACAATGCATCCATGTAGTTCACCAGCTACGACAAGTGATACATCTGATGATAGGTTTATGTCTTGAAGGTGGCAAGTTGTGTCCCACTGGTCTTGCTCAATGTCATTGTCTCAGGATCAGTATGTGAGACAACCCAGTGGATGATATCCGTGCACGCAAAGGCCGGGTACCTACATAAAACCCTGTACAAGCCTGACTTGTGAATGTTGATAGACTTGTCAATATTCCATAAATGCCTGCAAATATGTCCTTTATTTCTTGCCATTTGATCTTCATGTTCTTAACTACGAACAACTGTGTGTCTGCATATATGGGCAAGTTTATTGGCACATGTTCAACCATGTCTGCAATGCTTCTCTCCAATGACCTTTGACCCAGCTCTCTTGAAAACCATGATGCCTGTATTGCTAAGAGACTTCTCAAGAATTGATGTACCTGGAGACAAAGAAGACACTCACAGCAAGTAAATGCCAATTTATAAACATAATGCACTTCAAGGATCGATCATGCAAAAAATCGGGGGGCTGTTGAGTAAGATTGCGTAGTAGTGACTCTCAATGTTAGGAGACTGTTAATTGGAACTACACATTGTGTAGCCTTAGCTACCAGTGAGACCTAGTGCTGACTGGAACTGCGCAAAGCGCAGTCCAGTAGGGTTGACTGCGGACTAGAACTGTTCAATGCATAGTTCAGTCTGGCTTGACTGATGGTTGGGACTACACAATCCCAGTGGGAAAGACTGGGCACTATCTCCTAGAGCTGCGTAGAGCACAACTAGAGACCAGTGACAGGCAACCTCTTCACAATTCCTGGAGCTAAGGCAAAGCCTCGAGTTCAAGAATGCACAAAGTTTGCTAGGGAAAGAAAGATCTGAGCTAAGGAAACCCATATTTGCCCAAGGGAAACTTGAAAATGCCTAGATCCAAAAGCATAAGTGAAGGATGGTGAAAATAGGAGTGAATGATCATACATGCAATCAAAAACAATGTAGGGATCAGTCAAACAAACGAACAACAAAGCTGGTGGAGTGGCATCCGTTAGTGCAAAAATAGTTTTATGCATGTGACGCTTAAGAAACACAATGCAAAACTTAAAACAACACTTATATAAGTTAAAAAAAACTAAAATTCTAGTGGTCAATCAGTAAAACATGTAAAAAATCACTCACACAAGACAAGGAAATAAAAGCGATAGAAAAAGAAGAATAAGACTTGAAAAGAAAAACTTACTTGGAAAATTTGTGTCGACTGTGCTAAAGGTTCCTAGATGCCTTGGGAATACTAGAGCTCCAAAATTGAATGTTTAGAATGAGCTCTGGGGCATCCATTAAATATATTTGGTAGATTTAGGGTCTATGACGCACATGCCCCAAATCTAGGAAAAGAGACACTTGGTGGGAAGTTTCTGAAATCAACTTGCATGTAACTCCCAATGCTAACAATTGATCCCATTTTTTTGGGTATGCTTTTTGTTTCTTGAGTTTTTTCATTTTTGGGAAAGACTGTCATGCATGCATGGGAAGATTGCGTAGTTCTGGAGTGAACCGGGCAACTTGCCGATGCATGCATCAGATACCAACATGAGGAATGATTCCATGCAATTCCTGGGCTGTGTGGCTCTTACTGCCTCTCATTCTTTACACAATTTCCCAACTGAAGACAAGATTCCAGCTGGGTCTACGCAATTCCTGAGCTGAAGCCCAATTTCTTGATGGTTTGCGTAATTTCTTTGAGCAAGGCTTTTTACCGAAATGTTCTATGCATTTTTGGAGACTAGGGCTGATTGTTGGGCTACTCTACAAAATTCATGAGAGCAAGGTTAGTTTTATGATTTTGCAGTTTTCCAAGACAACACAAGGACCAGATGTGAACCAAGTGACAAAATCAGCATTTGGTTGGTTAACAAAACAAGTTAGTGAACACAAGCTGCAAAGTGAAAGATAAACTTGAATAAAGACACAACTACCTGAGTAGTGCAAGACATGCTGTTAATATTTTGAGGAGGGATGCTCCAAAACAAAGTGAAGGAAATATTTTGGAGAGTGGTTGTAGCCGCTACAACATTAGTGACACACTGGTAGAACTCCAGCTCTCTGTATAGGCATTGTTTCATGTAAATAAAGTATAAATCCTCTGGAAGTATTGTTTGATTCTTTGATCGTCATGGATCCCTCACTAGCTTGAGTTAAAGATGTAGTCCCTACCATTCTCTTGATCTGTCAACACACATACCAAGCCAAGTCAACTGAGTTGTTCCGATTGGGGAAGAGGGGTATATTGATGCACAAGTAGTATAACTATCAGAGTTTTAGTTTCATCTCTGGTGTTGCTCCACTGCGAGTAGGCTTGGATAGTACCCTGAAGGAGTCACACAAGAACACAAGCATCGCTCTGCTTCTAGTGAGCCTGGTCAGTACCCTAATGGAGTTACTTGCATCACCTTTCTGTACATGAAGACTTTCTCTTCTTTCGAATTTATTTTATTTTTTCATTTTCATTTCTATTTTTATTTTTAGATAATTGTGCATAGGCACTTATTTATTTTCATGAGGTGGAAGAGGGATCCCGACTTATTGAAAGCAGAAGAGGTTGTCCCTTCAAATAAGTATCTTATATTGACCTCTGACAATTCTTGTTAAGGTTTTCCTACTCACCTTACTCTACTTGACAGAGCTGACAAGGGTTAACCGAATATAGAAAAACCGATTAGAGTAGGTGGTACTAGTTAAAGTGCAAGTGTTTTGTTTTCACCAAAACTCACTCTGAACATAACGTGTTTTCCATCAGGGTATCATCGACTGAAGAAAAAAAGCTCTTCATAAAGAGAGAGGACATTAGGTAACCAACTGTTGATAGTTGTACAAGTCCTCTTGTACTTCACCTTGCTTTCCTCAAGAGCCAAACACGATTTCATGTGAAGCTAAACCTAAGAGTGCATAGCAAGCAAAAAAAACAAAAAAGCAAAGAACATAAGTAAACGAAAGAAAAACATGAAAGTGAAGTAAAACATGCAAGAAAAGAGTACAAGAAAGCAAAGAAAACAAGAAAGAAAACACTACTCCTACTCCTACGCTAAATAGTGCATGGGCCTACTCACATTTAGTGATATTTCCAATGCAGTCACCAATGCATTGGTTGACCCATGTTCACGAAGGCATAGTCAACCAGAAAGATATTCAAGTAAACCAACACACAAGAAAGATAAGATAGTAAAGATGAACACACTCAAAGTTTGAATGCGCCCATAGAAAAGAAAATAGTAAAAGCGTAAGACAAAAATTCTGCAGACATACCATGGTGTTGCAACACATTGTGTGCAGATGATGAGCATGTACACTCTTTTGAGTGTGACAAACAAGAAAACATGAAAAAGGAAGACAAGTTTCGCTTAGCAAGAGTGCTTGTTATGTATGATTCCTTCAATGCAAACATGAGAGTGATGAGGATCATGGGGTGCCTCAATGAATTTCTAAGCGGAAGTGGAAGTGACCTCAATACAACGAGGGCCTGACATAACCATCAACTCGGGATGAAGTTCCTTGACAACTTAAGGGGTTTCTACTTCATCAGCGGGTATATCATCAAAGACTGGTGGCTTAGAAATATCAATGGGGAATGAATCAACAACGTGATCAAATGAAGGAGTGAAGAGATCATGACAACCATGATCAAAAAATTCGATATGTTCATTGGCATCCTCATGATCCAACGAATCATATAGAGGGGTTGATGAGAAACAACAATGTTTTCCCACTGAGTTACTAGAAATAAAAGATGATAGATTGTGTGGATTCAAAAAGAAAGATGTGTCCTCTCTGCAATGCAATGAAAAACTGACATCTGATGTGTTCTATGAATGATTAGAAGTAAAAACATCTGGGAATGAATTTTCACAAGATAAATCAGAAATGGAATAATCACAAAAGATGTCAGGAAATAGTGGATGAGGTACAGACAGAAGGGGGTCATCCTTCACCGTGAGTTCTTCTTCAAATTCCCACACATACTCATCACAAATTATAATTCAGGTTGGCTACTCAACACCAACTCCATCGACAACTTGATCCTCATAAACAACGAATGTGGAGTTTGGAATGAGAGAACACAACACAGTAAAATCCAGAGGATCAATAAAATGAGAGGACGGAGGTTGAGAGAACAAGTTCACATGAAAACCAATAAGCTTGCAAGCCAAATCTGTGCAAATATCTAGAGCAGATGGGGTGGGAGGATGTGAAAGTTCAACTGATGGGTTCACAACTTCTCCCACCTTGTACTATGGAGCTAGAGTTGTTTGATGAGAAGCAGATAGAGGGTCACTTGTGACAATGACCTTGTCTGTCTTGGGTTTGGTAGCTCTAACACTGAGGTATGCTAGGAGGGGCTCGAATGATTCTAAAATGTGAGGATTTTCAGATATGTGAAGCAAATACTGAAATATTTCATGAATAAATTTCCAATCAATTTCATCTTTTGGGATTTGAAAAGTGAGATTTTCAAAGCACTTCCAAAATTGCAAAAGGATTCATCAGGTGCTTTTAGTAATTCCAGAATTTTTTATTGAGTTCTTTATGATCCTAATGATAGAAAGCACGGACCAACTCTCTAATCATCTGATCATAAGAGTGGATGGAGGTTGTAGGTAATGTGACACACCATTGCAGTGTTTGCCCTCAGAATGTGAATGCGAATAGTGAGCAGGAAATGTGATCCAAATGGATTTCATTTCTTTCACAAAAACCCATGAAAGAAACACCATGACTAAGAAAAGTTTCTCTGCCTTCACCATCATATATGTTACGTGACAAGTCTTCAAGGATATCCTCTTACACTTCAAAATCATGTCCATGAGACAGGAATGTTGGAGGATTAACTGTAATGTAGGTCATGAAAGAATGTGTAGATATTCAAAAAAGAGTTTGAGGATTGAGGTTGTCATCTGGCCCTCCTTCTAGCACCAAAAATGTTGACGGTGTTGAACCCGCCAACATGTCATGGGATCTCCCTGGTAAGAAGCCCCAACTAGACCTCAAACCATTTGGAGTAGGAGTCCTAGCAGTGGGTAGTAAAGAATGCCTTGACTACGATAGCGCACAAAGGTAAGTGTGATATCTTTGCCGGAAGCACATGTGTGACCTTGGAGCAAGTCAAGTGAGATGCATGAGGGTTCTAACACATGGAGGGGAAAAGGAAGCATGTCCCTTAGAAGCTTGTAAAAGTACGCAGCCTGAAGGGAACACATGAGCGGAATGACATCACAAGCTGGAAAGCATAATAGTCCATAATCCAAAGTGACGGGTTAAACGAACAACACAATTTCAACAAGATTCATACAATCATATACAAAATAGTTCATACACAAATGCGTAAGTTAAATAACATACATTTATAAAGAAACTAGAATAGTCCAACTATAATAACAACATATGCACGAAAACGTGTTGGATCTGTTATATATATATATATATATATAAAGTAAAAGTTCCATCCTGTAGTGGGTGCTAGATTAGACTAGATTTATATCGACCAGGGTAAGTAAACTTCAAGGCATGTGTCTAAAATCTATAGACATAAAGGATTCCTAACTAAGTGTTTGTCATGATAGGCGATAGTACTTCTTTACAGAAGGTTAAGATATGTTTCCCTTCACCTTAACACTCAGATCACCTAGGTTATCTAATTGTCCTAAGGATACAACATATGGCTAGACTGAGATTTTAATCCCCTTACAAGGATGCTGTGCACAAAAGCTCTGTCTAGTTAACACTGAAGCATTCATAAAGAAATAAAAAAACACACTGAACTTTAAATGCATAAACAAATAGAGTCTATGGAGAGGCTTTAATATATAATGCTGGATCAAATCTCTTACAAGACCTGGTTCAATGATCTAACGATAAGATCTTCAAGCTATCACCATAAATACCATTTGTGAGAAATCGTAATCGAATTGACAAAATCATGAGCATGGAAATAACATTAAACAATATGCATTCTATGTAAATTCAAAAGCTATGGAAACGAAATGAACAATATACCAATCCACGTAGGGCCCGTCCATGTTTCAATGGTACATTGGAATGAACTCAATCAACGAGAGTATTAAAACATAGACAATGTTGGAGCAAAATCGTAACTATATTCAAACGCTGAAGATTGCAATCACATATATGAGTTTGGTTCTCAAAACGATACACAGAGATAATAATCGTAACTTGTCTCTGAAACAAAAATAATACACAGCCTTTATCTGCCTTCCTATCTGAATCGAATGTACATTCATTAAGCAGATGTTTCTGCTTTTACAGTGGAGTGATTTTTTGTCATTCTAATATGAACCGATTTCCAAAAAAACAAAATGAAGCTGGTTTGGAAACCATGGCTTTTACTGCGTTTGTAACCAAAACTCCGGGGTTTGACCCAGCGTTGACCGCATAACTAGGAGCTTTTGATCTGTTGTAAAATCGATCTTTCTCCATGGATGTACATTCAAGAGCTCATTCCTATCCATTGCTTTGGCTTACCTGCCATACCACGTGTCAGATGATAAACCATTTACAGGATGTTATGTCTTCCTGTAACCTTTTTGTTGAAAATTCCTAATTTCTAACATAAAAATTCATAAATTCACTTTAATGCAAACTAACAACTATAATGCTATTAACTAATCAATTTCGATGGATGTAAATGGGTCTATGGAGGGAGAATATAGACAAATGATGATGTTTTTAGAAGAAAAAGATGGTAATGGAATGGTACCAACATCTCCCCCAAGCTTAATGTCTTAGCATGTCCTCATGCTAAGCCTGATGTGCTGCCTCTATACTCTGTCCCTGCCTGTACCTCTGCTGTCTTTAACAATGCATCTATGTTCTTTTTAGCTTGGGCTTCCTTCTGGATGTGGAGCTCATGCTTCAAGCTCTTGTATTTCTCCTTGAGGGCTTTCTTTTGGGTATACCATTTAGTTTCCCAGTTGCAAATGTCAGTTTGTTCAGCCTTGAGCTCTTTAATTTGCTCCTTAAGCTTCTCATTATTTTGTTGGTTTTTCTTACTCTGAGTTTTCAACATCTCATTCTCCCTCTTATTGACTTTTTCCAGCATGTTGGCCTCCATCAACTCTTCTTTTAATTTTTCAATTTGCTTTTCTAGCTTCCTTTGTTTCTTAATTGCAGGTGGTGACTCCTTTCTTTGCCTATTGTTGCTCTCAACCTCTATTTCGACTTCTTGTCCATGCTGTGAGTGAGCACTCCTCTCGATGTCCATCGATGCATGTGCATTTGATTCGGGTTGATATTCTTGTGGCTGGATCTTTTGTGCTCTCCTGGATCTTCTTGTATAGGTAGTGAAAATTTTATCTTGCTCCATTTTCTAGGCAGCCTCTTGTCTCATCTTTCTCATCCTCACACTACTACTAGGTGGAGGGACATTGCTTGATTTATGCACAAGAATCTCTTCATCAATGTCAAGCATATATCCTGAGTGCTCTTGCTGTTCTTGCTCATCCTCTCCATCTTTGATTTGATTGGAAACTAGGAATTCCTCCCATGTCTTGCCCCTTCTCTGCACTTCAAATTCAATGAGAATCTTAATTAACCCAAAATGATATAAACTTTTGTCCTCATTACCTTTCTGCTTTTGGATAGTCTTTGACATCTTGGTCAAGCTTTGCAAGAGGAAATATGGTAAAATAATAGTGCACTACCCCTTCAAATGTAACAGAAGTTTGATGTGGTTCAAATAAACTATGCTATATCGACCCTCACATGTAAGAAACTTTTAGATGATATACACCATCTCATCCCATGGATGTATCAACCAGCTCCTTGGGACACCTTTCTTCCAGTTAACCAATGAGACCCTCGACCTGGACATGGACTGGGTCCATGATTTCACTTTGAATTGTTTAGTTTTGAAGTACTTATCTCCTTCTCGGCTGATCCCTAAGGACTGTGCTATAGTGTCTTCTGAGACTCTAAATGATAAATTACCTATCAGCACTTTCTCCCCATTAAATGTAAAGGCAAACTGTTTAGTCACTTCCTCGTTGCTTCCATTAAACTTTTCCAAGAAGGGTAGCCATTGTTTCTCTCTTAAAATTGCAATGCAGTCATCATGGTATTGAGAACAATCAAATGTGTTTTGTTCTACTCTATTAGTCATTTTGACAGAGAACTCTTGCTCTAACCCTCTTCATTTATGCTTATTAATTGAACAAGGGTATTTTGGTTTGTTACCTTTGCTTTTCGCTTCACACAGCTAACCTGGTGGCGTCCTCTGTTCTTCGCAATCAACTCCTTTAGTGGCTTGAGCAGTGACCGGATGACTGGCCTTAAGTTATGGCGGAGGTGGAAATTTGTGAGCCCAAATACTGTGCTTTCCTTTCATAGCACTTGGTGTTCTCAGCCTCCGTTTTTGAAATCACAGCACTTTGAATTTCTAATATGGAACACGCTTTCTACAACTGAGAATGAAATAAAATTTTAACAACTGATTCGACCCAATTCACTATAATAAGAACAGAGCATATTCATAGTCCAATGACAGAGGAGTAGTTGTACTGTGTTGTGTGAATACCATTGTGAGAACGCCGCGACCGTGTATGAAGTACTGGGTGTAATAATGGATAACTACTTGCATGAGTCGACTTGGTCGAGCGATCATGTTATAAGTTGGTCGATTCAAAATCAATGCATGAAACTGTATAACATTTGGCTTTCCAATAGTTCACCACTTGTCCCTTGCTCATTGGTTCTTGGCCAAATAAGAAGATGTTGGACCGAAAGTAAGGTTTGATGGCCGATAGGGAGTGAATAACAAGGCTGGGAGGGTGGCCGAATAGGGGATTAAAATTCATAGGAGAAGTATGGAGATAGGCTAGAGTGTTGGGAAATGGTAGGAATTATGAATATGACAAGAGTGGTGAATACGTGGGCATTTTTGAAATTGATTATAAGAAGTTACAGTCATCACATTTAACACTAAATTAATCTAAGAATTTAAATGTTAAAAATAAAAATGATAACAATACTTTACACTTTTATTGGTTGATCAAGAGTTGAGTTGGCATGCATAGGTAGGATTTCTTGTTCAGATATGACTAATCTTTGTTGTTCATAACAGGTCCCTCTGAGATCTGGAGAATGTTTTTGCAGTCTCTTTGAAATCTGGAAAAAAACTATATGTGTGTAGCTTCCTTAATCTTTGATGTTTAATGGAACCTTGGTGACAAGCAAACTTTAGATCTCTGCAGAACTTTTTTGAAGATTTGTTGAAGTAGCTTGAGATAGCAGTCTCTAGCAGGTCCCTTTTATGTTTGTTGAACAGGTCCCTCTATTATTGGTGCTGGTATCATGGTCTTCTGAACAGGTCCCACTGCATAGTGCTTAAAACAGGTCCCTCTGATTAGAACAAAGACAAAAACAACTTCTTTATTGAAATACTGGAATGCTGAAACAAACTTCTTTGAGAATTTACAATGAAGAGATAAACTCTTTGAAAATTTGCAGTGAGGAGATGAGATAGAAAAAACAAAAATGCTGATGCTTCTCCCCCACTGAAGCTTTGACTTGTCCTCAATTCATTATTAAATCGATGAATCAACAGGAAACAAAAAGAACAAGGAATTCGTACCAGCGAAAGAATTGGTTTCCAAGTAAGAATTCTGGGTTAGAGTGTGCCAAAGTTTGGTTTTCACATCTAAACCATTATTAATTTTTTTTATTTTTTTTTTAATTATTATTATTATGTTTATTTTATTTTTTTTTTTTTTTTTTGGTTTTTTTTTTTTTTGGAGAATTAAAATGAACTGAAGGTAGAGATACTACAGCTGAAGGCTGCAATATCTCAACCTCCCTTTGCTGAGATACAATTTGAAGAAAATCCTCCTTGGTGATGGGCTTATGATAGAGTTTCAACCTATGGCCATTGACAAGAAAGGGTGACCTTCTCCATCAATGGTAATAAGCTGGACTGATCCATTCTCATGAACTTGAACTATTTCATATGGGCCCATCCAATGTGTGGTAAACTTGGCTTTATGATCTCTGAATTTAGAGTCAAAGAGTAAAGCCCAATCTCCTTCTTTGAACTGTTTCTTCTTGATATGTGCATCATGCCATTGCTTCCTTTGTCTTTGCATGAGGAGTGTTGTCTCCTTTGCTTGCTGCCTCATTTCATACAGCTGGTTCAACTGCTGAATTCTTTCTTATTGTGCTTCATTAAGATCAATTCCCAAATCCACAGCCATCTTAAAAGTATGTATTTGAAACTCAATAGGAAGCATTACCTCTTTTCCATACACCAACTGGTATGGTGTGAATCCTTTAGTATTCTTCCATGTGATTCTATAAGCCCGGAGTGCATCTTTGAGCTTCTCCTCGAATTCTTTCTGTTCATTGCTACGGTTTTAGTCATAACTCCTTCCAATGTTTTATTTGTTGATTCCACCTGGCCATTGGCCTGTGGATGGTAAGGTGTACTTCTTCTGTGTTTGATTTGATATTTTTCGGTGATGTCCTTAACTAACTTTGAAGTAAACTGAGTACCTTGATCTATTACTATCTCCCTTGGTACTCCATTCCTTACAAAAATTTCTTCAAAGAGGAAATTTACCACTGTTTGTTTAGTTGCCTGGACTAGTGCTTTAGCTTCAGCCCACTTTGTCATGTAATCAGTACATACTAGGATGCACCTCTTACCATTGGAATTTGGATTAATGGGTCCTATGAAGTCTAGAGCCCATTTTTCAAATGGCTTTAGGTGTACTTGAGGCTGAAGTGGCATCTCATCTGTAGTTGTAGGCCTACCCATTCTTTGACAGCTATCACAACTCTTCACGTACTTCTTGGAATCCTTAAAAATAGATGGCCAGTAGTACCCAAGACTAAGGATCTTGAATGCTGTTCGTTTAGCTGCAAAATGCCCACCACACGGTTCATCATGGCAAGATTTTAAAATATCAATTATTTCATCATTTCTTACACATTGTCTAATAATCATATCATAACCAGTGTAAAATAAATCTCCATTAACCCATGAGTATCGAACACTTTGTTTGATTAGCCTCTTCTTTTCCTTTGGAGTAAAATATGGAGGTGTTCTTCCTGTGGACAAATAGTTGGCCAAGTCAGCATACCAAGGATTCACTATTGAAATTGCAAATAAATTTTCATTTGGAAAAGAATCTTCGACCGGAACAACCTCACCTAGATTTTGTAGTCTAGAAATAAAATCTGCCACCTGATTCTCCTTACCTGGTCTATCTAACACTGTGATATTAAATTCCTGTAATAATAACAACCATCTGGTAACTCTGCCATTACTTACTGGTTTATTCATTAAATACTTAATGGCAGAATGGTCATTATGTACAAAAACCTCATAACCAGTTATATAATGTCAGAATTTATTCACAACATGTATGATTGCAATCATTTCTTTTTTAGTGACTGTGTAGTTTAATTCGGCGGGTGTTACATTTTTACTAATGAAATAGATGGCATAATGACAAGGCTCCTCTTTTTGGCCTAATGAGGCACCTACTGCAGTATCAGATGCATTTGTAAAGATGTGAAATGGTAGGTTCCAGTTAGGTCCTTTTAAGACTGGTGTGATTGATAACTTTTCTTTAAGTGTTTCAAATGCGTGCGGACAATTATCATTCCAGTTGAAAGGTGCATCTCTGGCTAGAAGCTTAAACAAAGGCAAAGCTATTTTACTAAAATGTTCAATAAACCTTCTGTAATAGCTTGCACACCCAAGAAAACTTCTTACCTCTTTTTGAGTCTTCTTCGGAATTGGAAAATTGACAATGATTTGGATTTTTGATGGATCAACTTTAATGCCTTGAGAAGAAATATAGTGTCCTAATACTATCCCTTCATTTAACATCATAAAACACTTTTCATTGCTCAGGGATAGATTGGATTCAATACATTTCTTCAAAAAAATTTCAAGATTCTCTAATGCATGCTCAAATGAATTACCATACACTGAAAAATCATCCATGTAAACTTCAACACAATCATGAACTAAATCAGCAAAAATAGCTAATACAGTTCTCTGAAATGTAGCTGGAGCATTGCAAAGTCCAACTGGCAAAACATTATAAGCATAAGTGCCCCAAGGACAAGTAAAAGTGGTTTTTTCCTGGTCCTCTAAGGCTATCCTGATCTGGTTGTAGCCATTGAAACCATCAAGAAAAGAGAATGATGATTTCCCAGCTAATGTGTCTAGCACTTGGTCAATAAATGGTAGTGAGAAATAATCTTTGAGGGTTGCTTTGTTCAATTGACTGTAATCAACACAAATCCTCCACTTACCATTTTTCTTGGGAACTAATACCAATGGGGATACCCACTAACTGTCAGAGATAGGATAGATAAAATTGACTTTCAATAGTTTTTGTAATTCCTCTCTAACAATATCCTGAAGCATGGGATTCATTCGTCTTTGCAGTTGCCTCACTGGTTTGATATTACTATCCATATAAATATGGTGAGTGCATGTTTCAGGGCAAATTCCGTGCATATTGGTGTAGTCCCAAGCAAATGCTTTTTGGTATTTTATTAATAATTGAATCAATTTATCCTCCTGAGATGAGTCTAGGTGAGTTCCAATATTCAAAGTTTTCTGGGACTAATCTCTATGGTCTTGCTCTGTGTGTTAGTGATAGATTGGATAGGAAAAATGTTGTGGAATGTTGTTTGCAAAGAATGAATGGTGCATGTTTCCTGAAAATTTTGTGCCAAAAGTTCATCTGCAGCATGGTATTGGTCATTTCTCAATTCTTCGGAACCATCAGGTTGAGAAAGGAACAACTCTACCAAATCATCATTATTATGTTCTTGAAAATCATAGATTTGGTTGATGTTGAAAACAGATTGAACTTCTGCCTTATCATTGTATTTATCATCAAGCCATAAATTGTGTGAGACTGCTGGTGATTTTGCTGATGGGTAAAGAGTGAGTTGTTTTCTTTCAGTTCCTCGTGAAATAATCATATTACCTGATCTACATCCTATGAATGCATCAACAGTTGCTAACCATGGTCTACCAAGGATGATAGGGTGTCCTCCTAAATTGGATTTTGGCTGGAGAACTAAAAAGTCTACTGGATACTCCCAAGAGTCCAGTGAAACAATATGTCCTCCAAAATCCCTCCAGGAGTCACTTTAGACCTATCAGTGAGTTCTAGAACAATTGTTGTGTGCTGCAAGTTTGTGAGCTGGAGTGTTTTCATTGTTTCAAGAGTCATCACATTTATTGCGGCCCCAAGGTCAATTAAGGTGTTTGGAATATGTATGTTGTTGATGATTGTAGTGACTCTGGGAATACCAGGATCAACATACTTTTCCATTGAAATGGTGTTTGTCATAAGGCCAGCTAAATGTCCAACAACATGAATGGTTTGTGGATCAACTCTTTTCATAGTAGGCTTTTTAAGGCACAGTTCTTTGATGGCTTTAGTATATATGGGAATGTATTTTATGGCTTGTAGTAGTGGAATTTTTATATAGACATTCTTTAGCTCATTTAAAACATCAAACTGTGGTATAGACATGGGAAGTTTTGTTTGGACCAATCTGTCTGGAAAAGGTGGTGGATGCAATGGTTTCATTTGTTTATTTTTGATGTCATCATTTTGTTTCCTTTGAATTGGAGTTTCATTTTCATTTTCTTCGTTTTCTTCTTGTTTATCAGCTACTGGAGATTCTTTGTGAAGTACCTTACCAGACCTCAAATTGATATTTTGCAAGGGTAATGTGGGATATGAGGGTCCCTCATCTACATTGTAAGCTGGTCTCTCTGCTCTATTATTTGGATTTGGTATAGGTTGAGCAGGGTTTTGAGTAGGTCTAGGAGGTTGTGGGTTAGATGGAAGTTGTAATTGTGGTGGATTTATTGGTGTAGGAGCAGGCAATGCTTGTTGAGTGGGTTGGGGTTGATGTGTGTAAACAACTTGCTGTTGAGGATATTGTTGATATGGTTGAGGATATGGCGAATATGGCTGATGATGTTATTGATATGGTTATGAATATGGTTGGTACGGTTGAGGATATGGTTGATATTGTTGAGAGTATTGCTGAGATGGTCTCCATTGTTGTTGTGGGTAATTTTGGTGCTGCCACGGCATGGGTACATTCCACGAATTCTGAGCAAACATCTAATCATGTGCAGGAAATTGCAAATTATGGTTTGGGAACATACCTTGAGGTGGAGGTCTTCCCTGCCATGGTCTCTTTGCACCCATAAAATACACATTCTCCATATCTGTGTTAGCTGCCACATTACAATTCTGCAAAGTCTTGACTTTAGAGCAATGAAATATATCATGATTTTCAGTACAAAAGGCACAAACTTGAATGTTTTCTAATGGGCAATATTTTAAGGCATTTTTCTTCTGGCATTTTGGACAAAAGACAGCCATCATTTGATCTTCCTCTTCTTGTCTTTTATTAGCTTTAAGAGTGTCAATTTGAGTGCCTAAGGTACTCAATAGATTTGTTTTGAATTCCTCTAACAAATTGTTGTGCTTCCTGGTTAAAAGTCGACCGCTTGAATATTTGATCTATATTATATATGATTCAACGGATCTATATTATATATGATTCTAACAGATGCAACCCGGTTGGCCCCATATATAACGCATGCAGTCATTATTCATAACTCGGATCAATACTTTCTTTCATGGGTGGGACATAGCTGGCAGGGCTTACTTAACTGAATACATGGAATTGGGATCTCTCTCGCATGCATATATCTCTATCAGGAAAGCGGCCTATCTATCTACTATCTTCAAACTTCTATTCTCGTTGCTATTTCAGCTCGTGTTACACTTGCTGAAGCAGATTTTGTGGCTTTGGATGATATGGTTCTCTTTCCAATTTTGGCTTTGCTCCTAGAATACTTTTCACATAAATCAGCAATTTGTTTGAAAGGTAAGGTGGAAATATCACCTTTTCCCATCAAATTAAGATCATCTAAGTATTCTTCTCGAATGCCCTTCAAAAATATTGTTCGAATGAGATCAAGAGTCATGGATCGATGTTTTGATTTTTGTAAATTGTAAGCAAATTGTTACAAGTACTCCTCTAGATTTTCATCCTCTTGTTGATTCATCCTAAAGATATCATCTTTAGAATCTTTCGATCTACAATAAGGTTGGTATTTCTTTATTAATATTCTTCTCATGCCATCCAATCAGTTATTGCATGCTCACCAAGTCCCATGAACCATCTTAGTGCTGATGCCTTTAATAGTGTTGGGAAGAGTCTAAGCCTATGGGCATCATCTGTGTAACCATATGTTCGACATACAATCTCAAACTCAAACAAGAATGAATCTGGGTCTTCTGAAGCCATGCCATAAAAGTTTGGTAACACAGAAGGAGGTATGTTTTTCATTTTTATTTCCTCATCATGATTATCTTCTGGTTCGTGAATAGGAAATTTAAAGGTTGACTCTTCCTCCTCTCTTTGATCTTGTTGTTGTTCAGGAGTGGGTCTTCTTGCTGATCTTCCTCCTTCCTCAACCATTTTTATAGATTCCTCTGGTGATTTAATTGCTTGTTCACTATCACTCGTTCCAAAGAGTTGTTCTAGAGATTATTGAGTTATTTTTCTACTTTCTCTTTTTGTAGAAGATTCAGGGAGATGTTTCTTCTGTGATTCATGTGCCAATAGGATTTGTCTCTCAATAAGTGTAAGTCCTTGGCCTGATTTGTGTTTATCCTCTAATTTTTGTATGGTGATTTCCTCAGCTGGTGTTGTGTGTTCAATTTTTCCTAAAGGGTTTGCTCTTGGTGGTAGGTTAATTTTTGGATGGGGGGTTTTTATGAATCTACCTTTATTATATCTAGATCTAGGCATAAGCAAACATGACTTCTAAAATGACAATTAAAATCAAATCTATGTTGTGTTTTTGTTTGTTTTTGTTTATTTAATTTTTTTTTTTATATATTTTGATTTTTTTTCGAAATCCTCTAACTGCGCCTCCCCGGCAATGGCGCCAAAATTTAGTGGCTAATCTAGGGTGCTAGATTAGACTATATTTAATATCAACCAAGGTAGGTAAACTTAGAGGCACGTGTCTAAAGTCTATAGACATAAAAGGATCCCTAACTAAGTGTCTACTGTGACAGGCTACAACACTCCTTTACAAGAGGTTGAAATATGTTTCCTCTCACCTTAACACTCAGATCACCTAATTTATCTAACTGTCCTAAAGATACAGCGTATTGCTAGACTAAGTTTTCAACCCTCTTACAAGGATATTATACACAAAAACTCTTTCCAGCTAACACACTAAGCATTCATGAAAATCAAAAGTACACTGAAATTTTAAATGCATGAAAACAGAGTTCACAGAGATGCTTTGAAATCTAACGATCGATCAAATCTTTTACAAGATATTGTTCAATGATCTAGCAATCAAATTCTCAAGCTATCACCATGAATATTATTTGCAAGAATTTCTAATCAAATCGATAAACTCATAGACAAGGAAATGACATTAAACACTATGCACATTATTCAAATTCGAAAACGCTATGGAAATGAAATTAACAGTATACCAATTTCCACGTAGGGCCCGTCCACGCTTCAATGGCACACTTAAGAAACTTCAAGCGATGAGACTGTTAATGCATAAGCACTGTAGGAATAAAATGGTGACTGTAATTAAGTTCTGAAGATCGAAATCACATGCAAGAGTAGTGTTCTGGAAAAACACACAAAGATAATAATCATTCTGGAAACAATAAAATACGTAGTCTTTATCTACTTGTCTCTTATCTAAAACGAATTTACATACATAATGCAGATGTTTCTGCTTTTACAAAAGAGTGATTTTTGTCCTTTCTAATCTAATCTGATTTCCAAAAGCAAAATGAAATCAGTTTGGGAAACTATGGCTTTTTGCTGCCTTTGTGGCCAAAAAGGCTGGGTTTGACCAGCATTGACCGCGTATCCAGGAGCTTTAGATTTGCTATTGAATCGATTTTTCACCATGCATGTACATTCCAAATCACGTTCCTATCCATTGTTTTGACTTGCCTGCAATGCCACGTGTCATATCATAAACCATTTACAGGAAGTCATGACATCCTGTAATTTTTGTTGAAAATTTATAATTTTTAACATAAAAATTCACAAATTAACTTTAATGTAAACTAACAACTATAATGCTATTGATTAATCAATTTCGATGGATATGAGGGGTTTATGGGAGAAAAATATAGACAGATGATGGATTTCTAGAAGAAAAGGATGGCAATGAAATGGTACCAAAAAGTATAGTGCAGCTGAGAAGGGACATGGACCTCAACCTGGAGAGCAGCAAATTAGAGGTGATGGTAGGGGACCATTGCAATGTTGGATTTGTGGAAAACATCATCACAAGAAGAATTGTCCATTGTAACAGGGTGGAAGGCATTAGATCTATAGTGCTAAGGAGGTGCATACAGTTGGGGATGTCGGTCATAGCATTCTTCAAATTTATGCAGAAGTGGACAATAGGCATGCTGACCACCAGGCATCCATTATTGAGATGGAAAGTAAGCTTCATGATCGAGTTGTTTCTATTTTGATTGATCCTAGATCTAACTATAGTTATATCAACCTTGAATTGGTGGATAGATGTTGCTTGAGAAAAGAAGTTCATCCAGAATCTTGGTTGGTGCAGTTGGCTATAGGTACCAAGAAAAGAGTTCACCATTGAATGAGAGCTTGTGCATTTGATTTGAATGGTATGCCTACATAATCACATCTAAATGTGATTCCTTTGGGTTCATACAACATGATTTTGGGCATGGATTGGTTGTACATTCATAGGACTAAGGTATATTGTTATGAAAATTCTATTGCATTCCTAGATAATAATGGAGAAAAGAGAATATTGTAGGGGAAGAAGAAGCCTACATCAATGAGGATGGTTACAACTATGCAAGCTAAGTGTAGTTATAGGAAGGGGTGTGCATTTTTTGCAGTGCATATTTCTAGTGACAAGGGTAAGGATGTTGAGGATGCGGAAGTCCTAAAAAGATACCCTGTCTTACAACAATTTCAGGAAGTATTTCTCATAGATATTTCAGATTTACCACCTCATAGGGAAGTGGATTTCTTTATTAATTTGATACCAAGAGCAACACCAACATCAAATTCACCTTGTAGGATGAGCACTCCAGAGTTAGTCGAACAGAAGTTTCAGCTTAAGGAAATGCTTGATAATGGATACATACGATCAAGTGTATCACTTTAGGGTGCACTGGTATTGTTTGTGAAGAAGAAGGGTGGTGCTCTCAGATTGTGCATTGATTACAGATAATTGAACAAGGTGAACATCAAGAACAAGTATCCATTGCCAAGGATTGATGACTTCTTTAATTATTTAAAAGGAGAAGTAGTGTTCTCGAATATTTATCTAAGATCAGGATAACATCAATTGTGCATTAAATAAGAGGACATATACAAGAATGCATTATGTACTAGGTATGGGCATTATGAGTTTTTGGTGGTTCCTTTTTGTTTGGCTAATGCTCCTGCTAATTTCATGTGCTTGATGAATAATGTGTTGTGTCCTCACTTAGACAAATTTTTGATAGTTTTCATTGGTGATATATTGATATATTATAAGAATGAGGAGTAGCATGTAGATCACCTCGTAGCAGTGTTGATATTTCTAAGTGATCTAGGTGATTGCAGAAGCACTCAGAGATCAAAGAGGGCTTAGGAAAAAATAAAAAAATAAAATTCTATGGATTACCATGATCTGAAGGTCATACTAAATATCTTGTCACAATATTTCCAATGGCACAAACAACACCTCAATCTAACATCATATGTGAAAGTTATGGCCAGTCAAAGTTTTGGTCAACTAGGTCCCTTGGCTAAAGTTAGTAGAGAGCCAACTAAATTTGGAGCTCGAATAAATATGGTGTAGTTGCTAAATTTGGTGAAAATTAACGAGGCAAAAAATTGGCACTTTGCGGCGATGGTTTCTGGCGGTCAAAACTAGTGAAATTGTTACCTACTTAAAAACAATCGGTGACCCCAAAATTATAATCGGAAAATTTTGAACAAATTATTTACATTTAAATGAAAAAATAAAAAAAATAGGGTGGGCGGCCCCGATGAACCTTTTTCACCCTATCTGTCATATATTAATGTAATATATATATTGATCATCATCCATATGTGTTTCGTTACAAATAATTTAGGACCGGTGGGTGTTGAACCCGCGTTGGCTGGTGGGTCATCCTGCCGACTGTGACCCCATAGACTATACACCATAACCACTTACATGGACCACTAACAAAAAAATACGCACCCAACCTAACTTAACATACACCAAATCATATGTGACTACACGGGGGTTGGAACCGTTGACCTCTAGCACATTTTCACTTTATAATTGACATGATAACCATTTAAACCAATCACTTTTATGGAAATTATTGCCCAATTATTTTATAAAAAACCCAACCTTTTCATTCACATGGGGGAGAATGAGTAAGTGCACATGGAGGTAGAAGAGGTGGAATGTTGAGTGACATGGAAACTGAGGAGTAGAAGCCTAACTCAGGGAATATGCCAAAAATCTAAAAGATTCCCTTGGAGCTAAAATTTTCATAATGTCATATTCACGCCAAGTTTATATTCAAACAAACTAGAATTTGGTCAAGAGTTTAATGGTGCGATTAGTTTTCTGATCTAAGTAGTGGAATTTAAATCAACCTACATAAATGAATCTTTGAGGAATCTTGAGGAATCTGAAAGCTTCCTTGAAGGCCTGAAATTGACAATTTCAGACCCAAGCCGACTTTATACTCATTCTTCTCAGTTTTTCACCAAGAACACGATGATGTGATCAAATTCTTCATTTGAGCGGCCAAATTTCAGCCAACCAGTGAGAAGAAATCTTTAGGGAATCTTTTAGATTCCCAGGCAACCCGATTTTGACCCAAGTAAAAAGCGGTTGCGTTTATAGTCATTTTTCACGATCTTTCACCAGGAATTCAATGATGCAGTCCATTTCTTTAGCAAATGTGTCATTTTTAGGCCATCCATGGAAGTGGAGGTATAAGGTGTCTTTTGTACATGCATGTAATTGGATTTCTTTGAAGAATAATGAAATAGGCCTCGCCACATTGAGCAGGGCATGAAGACATAACCCAGACTGGGTGAACTCCATTATCAACTTGTTTGTGTCTTTACTTCTCATGGTTGTCATTTTTTTCTACTTCCTTTATGTGTATTCTTTTCATGGTTACATGTTGTTTTAAAACAAATTTTGTATGCATATTTGAAGTGAAAAGATATAGATCAAGTTTGGTATCAGAGCGAATGTTCTCTTGATGTGAATTACAATTGTATGTTAACTAGAGAAAAGCTCCAAAGAGGTGAAAGAAAACTTAAGCCCTTTGATCCAAAAGTGAGGCGTTCAACAAGAAGAGGGAAAATGGAAGAAGAGGATGCTTGATTGGAGGAAGAAAAAAACTATTGCAAGGCCTTCTATGCCATGATCGAAAAAACTGACAAATTGTTTACAGAGTATGAGAAGTCAATGGCGAAACAAGAAAAGAAGGTCGAAGGACCAGATGATCATGCCTCAGTGAATCATGAAGGAGGAGAAGAGCCTCCTGAAAATCCCTCTCCATCTGCTATAAAATATATTTTTCTTCCTCTTCTCGTCATTATAGAGGTAGAAAAACTCATAAAAATCCATTTTTCAAGTTGGATGTCAAGTTTGATTTGCATGTGTTTAGTGGAGAATCTAATGCAGAAAATCTAGATAAATGGATCAGACAGGTTGAAGTATACTGCTACATATAGTGAATCAAAGAAGATAAAGCCAAGATCCAACTATCATCCCTTAGATTGAGTGACACTTATCTTTTCTGATGGGAAGGCAAGCTGTAGAAATGTGGTAAGACTAGTCATAAATTTATTTCATCTTGGTTTGATTTCATTTATGCTTTAAGAGGAAAATTTTACCCATTGGGTTATAGACAAAATGCCATGATGGAATGACAACATTTGAAACAAATTAAAGGTCAAAATGTTCAAAATTTTATAGAGGAGTTTAGGAAACAAGCATTAGCATTGAATGTTCCATTAGACTCTACTGAAACGTTGATGAAATACATTGGCTCATTGCATGGTTATTTACCTCATTCATTGTTATTATTTGAACCTAAAACTCTTGATGAAGATAGTGTGAAGGTTGTATATCTTGAAAGTAGGGGGAAGCATGAGAAATATGATTGCCCAAAGAGGGAAGCAACAACTAAGCGAAAAGACTTGTACTCATTGTGAGAAATAAGGGCATGATGAGGAGAATTTTCTGGAAATTGCATCTAGAAATAGGGTCAAAGAGGAACAATGAAAAAGAGAAGTAGAAGACAGTTGCAACTGTGCAAAACAACCAAGAATATGAATCATAGGAGGATGAGAAGATAAAAACTATAGGATTTGCAAGTGTTCGACCAATTGATCTAGGATCAAACTCATGTGATGAAATGAAGATTGTAGCTCTTGGGATTGCAGAAGATGGACCTATCAACTTGGGTTCTAATTCAATCGATGAGGCAAATATTTCAGAAAATGTTGTTCCAAAAATGAGGAGGGAACTAAATATTGTATGGCTCTAAGAACTCGAAAAGATCAACTAAAGCATCCAGGCAAATAATGTTGAACTAAGAAGACTCCTACAAGAAGAAGAGGAGGAGAAAAGAAGGCTGCAACATCAATTACAAGTCAAGGAGGAGGCCTTGGAAAAGATACAACATAATAAGCATGAGGTAGTGATTATTCAATTTCATGTTCTTTTCATGATTATGATTGATATTCTTTTAAGAAACATACAACAAGAATTAGATCAGAATTTTTGAAAAAAATGGGGTATCAAGGAAAGGGCCTCGGCATTAATGTTCAGAGCATTGTGAATCCCCTCAAAGTGGAGGAATTTCCTTGTTATGTAGGACTTGGGTATGTCAGAAAAGAGGTTGGAGAATGTTCAAAGAAAACTATTGAACAACCAATGATGGATGATGGGAGCACCTCATCACATTCCAGTGATAATGAGGATTCCATGAGAACTTATCAGAGGTGCACCATGAATAAGCATTCTAACACTAGTCAAAAGGTTTGGAGGAGAAAGAATCATTGTATCCACTACAAAAATGATGGACACCAGAGAGCCACATGTTAGATACTTCAAGACCATCAAGCACCTATGAAGGAACCAACTGGTGAAGGTGTTCAATAAGTGAATCTTCCATAGGGAGATGACCCATTCACTTTGATGAGTGAGAGATGGTTTTATTTGATATAGTAGCTTGTCATGGTCATATTTTGTAAATCATATGTTGTGAAATGACTGCAAAAGTGATGATGTGTTTTCCATCACTTATGAAAGAAACATGATGATATTTTGGCCTTTTGATTATAGTTGGACTGTTGGTTTCTGTTATAATTTTGATGTAAACTTGACCAAAGAGTGCGTTATAAAATCTTGGCAGGCATGGGATTGTTTGAGTCATGTTTGTTCTTGTATGTAAATTTCAAAGAATGTACCACATGTTTGCATAGAATGCAGATGTTGGTTCGTCACTTATGGTTATGAAGTACAAACATGAAAGAGAAGGAAGTGTGGCTTGAAAGGGTGCTTGTTATGTAGACAAGCGAATACAACAAATTTCATATAGTTTTCATACTTTTGGAGGACCAAAAGCTCCTCAGTGGGGAGGAATGATCCAGGTGGCTCTAGAAACACTCAGTGATCAAAGAGGGCTTAAGAAAAGATCAGAAATAAAACTATTTTTATTGTCATGAAACTAGTGTCAAATCAAAGAGATCGTCACAAGCTTTTCAATGATGCAAACGACACCTCAATCTGAAATCGTATGTTAATGTTATGGCCAGTCAAAGTTTTGGTCAACTAGGTCCCTTCACTAAAGTTAGTAGAGCGCCAACTAAATTTGTAGCCCAGCTAAATATGATGGAGCTACTAAATTTGGCAGAAATTAACAAGGCAACAAATTGGCACTTTTCAGCGATAGTTTTCGGCAGCCGAAACTAGCGAAATTGTCACTTATTGAAAAAAATGGTGGCCCTAAAAATCCGGTTGGAAATTTTTGAACAAATTACTTAAATTTAAATGAAAAATAAAAAAATAGGGCGGGCGGGCCCGATGGACCAACCCAACCTTGACTATCATGATGTTTACATAATATTTATATATATATATATATATATTATTATTATATATTTATGTTTATATCTATTCTTTAGATATATGTATATATGTAATATGTATATATTATCTGATGTATTTATTTATATGTATATAATGTATTATATATTACGTTCTAACATATACATATATATATATTTAGATATATATATTATATATGTAGATATATATATATATAGATATAGATATATTTGTTGTTGGCCATATATGTGTCGTTACAAAGAATTTGGGATCGACAGGTGTCGAACCCATGCTAACTAGTGGGTCAGCCCACTGGAGACAACCCCATATACCATACACCATACTCCATAACCACTCACATGGACCACCAAAAAAAATTTACACACCCAGCTAAACTTAACATATGCCAAATCATATGTGGTTGGGCGGGGGTTGGAACTATCGACCTCCAAGCCCACTTGCACTTTATAGTTATTGCCCAACTTTTTTATAAAAAAACAAACCTTTTCATTCATAGAGGGGGAAACGAGTGAGGGAGCACGAAGGCCAAGGAGGTGGAACCATTAGTGCCATGGAAACCGAGGAGAGGAAACTTGACACAGGGAATATGCCAAGAATATGAAAGATTCCCTTAGAGCCAAAATTTTCACAGTGTCAAATTCATGCCAAGTTTAAACTCAAATGAACCAGAATTGCACCACGAATCTAATGGTGTGATCAATTTTCTGATTTGAGCAGTGGAATTTCAATTAACCTATAGAAAGGAATCTTTGAGGAATCGTGATGAATCTGAAAGTTTCTCTGGAAGCCCGAGATTGACAATTTCATAGCCAGGCTGACTTTATACTCATTCTTCTAAGTTTTTCACCAGGAACGTGATGATGTTATCAAATTATTTATTTGAGAGGCCTAATTTTATTCAAACCATGAGAAAGAATCTTTGGGGAATCTTTGAGAGTCCCAGGGTACCAGATTTTGACCGAAGCAAAAAGGGGCCAAGTTTACAGTCATTTTTATGATTTTTTGCTAGAAATTCAACAGTGTAGTCCATTTCTTTAGAAAAGGTGTAAAGTTTCAGGCCATCCACATAAGTGGAGGTGTAAGGTGTCTTTTTTACATTCATGTAACTTGATTTCCTTTAGGAATAATGAAAGAGGTCTCCCCACATTGAGCAGGGCCCAGAGACGTAACCCACATGGGGTGAACTCCAATATCAACTTGTTTGTTTATTTTATTCTTGTGGTTGTCATTTTTTCTACTTCCTTTATGTGTATATATTTCATGGTTACACACTTTTCTAAAATAAATTTTGTGAATCTTTGAAGTGAAAATATTTGGATCACTGAGAGAGCATCAATTGTATGCCAAATTTTGCAAGTGTAGTTTCTTTTAGACTTAAGTGCATTACTTGGGACATGTTGTTTCCAAGGAAGGAAAAGAAGTGGGTTCAAACAATATTAGAGTTATGATGGAGTGGGAAGCTCCTACGAATGTGAATGAGGTCGAGTAATTCATGGTGTTAGTAGGTTGTTTCATGAGGTTCATTTGGAAATTCTCACAAAGTGCCTATTCTATTACATCATTGGAGATAAAAGGAAAGAAGTTTGAATGGACAAAAAAAATTGCACCGAGTTTTGACCAGTTGAAGTAGTTGCTTACAAATGCTCTAGTATTGAAGATTACATATCCTAACAAAGAATTTTTAGTCTGTACAAAATCTTGCAAGAGAGGACTTGGTGGGGTCCTAATGTAGGAGGGACATGTGGTATGTTATGAGTAGAGGAAATTGAATGAGCACGAGAAGAACTATGTGACTCATGATCTTGAGTTGGAAACTATTATTCATGCCTTAAATATGTTGAGGCATTATCTTCTTGGTAGGAGGTTTATTTTGATGAGTGACCATAGTGGACTAAGGTATCTATTTGACCAACCTAATCTAAATGTTAGGGAATCTAGACGATTGGCTACCCTCAATGAGTTTGACTTTGAGATCATATACATCCAAGGTGAGGAGAATAGGGGTTACTGATGCTCTAAATAGAAGAGTGTAGGTAAAATATGTTGTAGTTGTGAGCTCCTATGAGACAGATTTGGAGGAGAAAATCTTGCAGGTAGGGTAGTAGGATGACAAGTACCGGCAACTGAAGCACAAGTTGTAGCAGCAGGGTGAAGGTTATAGATATGAGGAGTATCACCTCACGATAGATGGTTTGGTCAAATTTAGGGACATGATATATGTGCCAGATGACAATGATTTCAAGAAGCTTATCTTGAGGGAATTTCATGTCAAACCATATTCAAGTCACTCGAGATATTAGAAGACATTGTTAGTTGTGAAGAAGTTATGCTATTGGACAAATTTGAAGAAGGAAGTGGCAGAGTTTGTTGCTAGATGTTTGAATTGTGAGCAAATGAAAGTTGAGTGTAAGTACCTAGATGGTTTGCCACAACCTATTCTGATTCTAGAGTGGAAATGGGAGGTCATTTCCATGGAATTCATCACAAGTTTTCCAACGATATTCAAGCAACATGATTCCATCATGGTTGTGGTTGATAGGTTGAGCAAAGTAGCTCACTTCAATCCAGTGAAGACAACGAATTCACACAGCAAGGTAGATGATATCTTCATTAGGGAAATAGTGAGACTGGATGGTGATCCCAAGAATATCATATCAGACAAAGATGCTAAGTTTACTTCCAAGTTTTGGAAGGATTTGTTTGCAGGTTTGGGTGCATAGTTAGCCTTCAATACATCTTACCATCCATAGAAAGATAGGCAGAAAAAGAGGGTCAACAAGATACTAGGGGATATGTTGAGGATGTATGTTATGCATCAGCAAAGGAGGTGCGAGGAACATCTTCCACTGGTAGAGTTTTCATATGACTATGGGTGTTAGGATTCCTTGAGGATGATTTCATTTGAGGCTCTGTATGGGCAGAGTTGTAACACTCCTATCAGCTGGAGTGATAAAATGAGCATGGTGTTGATTGGATCAGATATGTTGGCTAAGATGGAGTAGGAGATGCAGGTTATCAATAATATTTTGAAGATGGCAAGGGACAAGAAAAAGAATTATGCATATTTGCACAAGGAAGTCAAGGAGTTTCAAGTTGGGGAGCATGTGTACTTGCTCATCAAGCCTAAGAGGAGTTCCTTGAGGATTAGATCATGTGCCAAGTTGGAAACTCAGTATTTCAGGCCTTTTGAGATCCTTGAGAGGATTGGACCAGTGGCCTACATACTTGCACTGGTGGTAACAATGAAAGTCCATGATGTTTTCCATGTTTCATTCCTTAAGAGATATGTGCAGGATGTTGATCATGTGATTTATTGGTCTATACTGTAGGTGGAACCAGAGGGAGAGTTATAGCTAGATCCATAATGCATATTGTAATGGAAACAACCCATGCTATAGAACCAAGCAATTGATAAAGTTAAATTGCATTGGAATTACTTTGGGCCTAATGAAGCTACATGGGATATGGCTAATCAAATGTGAGATATATATCCTTCATTATTTGCTAGTCCAAGAAAATGAGTTTTGGTATATATACACATCTATGTAACATTGTTATTGTAAACACCACAATGAGTTGTGCTATAAAGCTCCAATAAGTGGTATGTTTGTTTTTCTTTTCAGCAGGTTTTCATTGTAAATAATGCATCGAGCTATGTTATAATGCTCAATAGGAATTATGTTTTGAGTTTCAAAAATTTTTCTGGTTATAGGTGTCATAGAACACCGATGACGGTGTTCCTCTAAGGGGGAGGGGTTTGTAACATCCACGAGTTAAAGTTTCATGTAATAAAGGATAATAAAGGAAAAAATAATAAGACCAATGTCACGAGACACATATTCTACACTGAATGTTGGGCAAGCACTATAGTGGGCATCACATGTTGTTTATTATGGATAAGGAAATAATCAAAGGCAATGGCAAAGGCATTAGAAAAGGAAAAGAGGCAATAATTGGCATTTAATTATGAAATAAAGGAAAAATAGGAGAAAAGGGAGATGAAGAGACAAAAATGTGCATAAGGAGGGAATTAGGGGAAAAATGAAGGAAAATGAAGAAAATAGAGACAGCAAAGATGAAAAAAAAGGATTTTGAGGAGTAGTTCATAGCTTTTTGTCAGTTTTGACTTGGAATTAGTTTCAAAAAGTGAGAGAGAGAGGAAGAAAAAAGGAAAGGAAAAGGAAGGAAAATGACAAGCAAAGGAAAGCAAGGACAAGCAAGGAAGGCTGGATCAACAACTTCAACAAGAGGATTTTGTAGGTAATAAGTTGCATGTGTGATTTCCCTGCTGAGATGTGAATGCATGGTACATGCATTTGATCATTTGGTTTATTTGTTGTCTTTGGCATTGATTTTTCCTAGTTTGACTGTGGTTTCATCCTTGCCTTACCATTTCCTGGATAACCATTGTGCGATGGGATTCATTTCTTGGTTTAGCTTTAGACTGTCAAAAGGTTTTTGAACCTAGTGAGGTGGTCTCAGGAAAATTCCCAAAGGTTGGGGGTGCATATGTTTCTCTCTAGAAGCCCCTCGATAGGTGGGTGGAGACGTGCAAATTCCTCAAGATATGGTGAAGGAATTATGAGGGATCCAACCATGTTTTGGCCTTGTGATCTCTTGACTGGTTTTGGCAAGATCGCAGTAGTTTGAGGGTGGAGGTGGTTTAACCTATGGATTCCCTTGGTTGTTTATGTTTTGATTTATCCCTTGAGATCTCGCATTCATGCTTGGAATATGGCATGGGGGTGGTTGGTTAACAAAAATATTTGGTTCAACTCGATTTATGGTTGGGTGGTATGTGGAAGTCCCTGACTTGGTTAGCTTTGTAGACGTATTTAAGAGCTATTTTTATAGTATGATTAATGAATACATGTATTTGTATTTATGTATATGTTATGGAAAAATTTTCATGGTTCCTAATATGGCTATATGATGGTTATTACATCATTCTATGACATGCTTTAACTATGGTTGTTGTTCATGATTCTATAAGTATTTGATGGTTGATGAATGCATGGGCTAACAAGTGTTATTGTAGCTAGATTGAGAAGTCATTAAGACTTCTTTATGATTCTCTAGTGACCTTATTGAATTAGTGAGAAAATATGTATTTATAGCCCACAATTACTATGTACATAAAGTGTTTGTATAAATGAGTAATTTGGACCTCCAACTTCCCGAGGTCGTAACTTTGGCATACAATCTCCATTTTACTATCATAATTCCTCGTTTCAGAGATCTCCACAGGGAGTCTGAGCAAAAAATGTGTGAAACATAGTTTGGCACTTTTCTGGTTTCTCTGTTTTCCTTGAATATGTTATTTAGGCCCTCAAAATGGCCTCAAAAGTTTAGAACTTGAAAAACTGTGAAAAATAGAAAGTTGTGTTAAATTCAAGGAAACAAAAATGAAAATAAATAGTATTGGATTATGTTAGGCTGATAACAGTGTGATCATGTGTCACTAGGTGTTTGAAGTTATTTCTGGACATGTGGACCTCATTTTTCATAAGTGCATCTTGAAAATCAGGTCACGCATAGTAACTCTCATCTCATGTTTACCCTGGTGAGAAAGTTAAAGTGGATAAATATGGGGTGGGGTGTTATAGATTGGTATCAAAGCATGGTTAAACTACTTGGACTTGATGGGTGAAATGCATGTAGTTATGCATGAATTGTCTTGGTTATGGTTATCATGCATGAGGTCTCTGTATGCAATAGCATTGTCATGCATGAAGTTTATATGTTGATATGATTATGTATATATGTATCATGCTATTCTGGACTAAATTTTGCAAATGAAGTTGTTATGGTTATCATGCATGAGGTCTCTGTATGCAATAGCAATGTCATGCATGAAGTTGATATGTTGATATGATTATGTATATATGTATCATGCTAATCTGGACTAAATTTTGCAAATGAGATGGCCTCCCCTAGATTTCACTAAGGTGTGATTTTTATTATGTCTATATTTGGTTATCTAACGTGGCATGTTTGCAAAAAGAATAAGATCAAAAATGACAAGAAAAATGGTGGATTATAGCTCACATGACTCTCCCTACAGATCAGTTGAGAAACAAGGAGATAATTACTTTCCTGACATAGAAAATACATTGAGGAGTTTGAGAGCATAGATTAGAAGTTGCAAGGAAGACAATAATAGATTGATCGAGGCAAATAAAATAATTTCAAGGGCTCAAGAAAAGTAGGCAGAGGTTAATGCAGTAATTCTATAGTCTTTGAAAGTTGCAGAGATAGGGACAACTAAGGATTAGTCAAGGACAAGATGAGAACATTAATGGGGCATATGGGAGTAGGTCCCGAATAGGACACGAGTTGGATAGAGAGGACATAGTCATAGGTAGTAGATCATTGGACACACCTGACAGGAGGGCTGGTATGTATGGGTTCCATTATAGTTCTTCATCTAGGAGACATGATCATCATCACAACCATCATACTTATAGGAGTGAGTATTTGCCATAGGAGTTCAAGGAATTCAAGTTTCCTACATTTGATGGAGAGATAAAGAAATCACAGGATGCAAAAGCATGACTGCTTGGGATGAAGAAGTTCTTCAGGTTGCATAACTACTCAGAGAACATGAAATCCAAGATAACTACTTTCGGTCTCAGAGGGAAAGCAGATATTTGGTGGGAAGATGTGAAGGATTTGAAAGGAATTTGATAAGAGGATATGGTTTGTAATGAGTTTGAGAGTCTCTTCAAAAAGAGGTACCTATCTAAGAGGTGATATGATGATAGAGTGAAGGATTTTTATGAGTTGCAGGTGGGTTCTATGATAGATGATGAGTACACTAGAAAATTCTTGGAGTTGTTGAGGTTTGTACCTTACCTTGAGGATAAGAAGGATAATATTCAAAGATTCATTAGCGGGTTTCCAGTAGCATATACATACCAGATTGAGTTTGATGAGCCTCAACTGCTGAAGGAAGCTATCAGGAAACTGAAGCATTATTATGAATAGTCCAAGCGCAAAGCTAAGCCTAAGCGTGAGTTGAAAGGGAATGTGAAATCTAAAGGGAAGTTTCCACCGAAGTGAGGAAGACCTCAAGATGCATGTGAGAAGAACATGTGGCTCCCTACAAGAAGTATAATGCAACCAAAAACAGACATGGACCTTAAAATAGAGAGTAGAAGAATAGAGGTGATGGTAAGGAACCATTGTAGTGTTGGATTTGTGGAAAATATCATTGCAAGAAGGATTGTCTATTTTACTACGGTGGGAGGCCTTAGATATAGAGTGCTCAAGAGGTGCAGATAGTTGGGGATGTTGGTCATAACATTCATTGAATTTATGTAGCAATGGACAATAGGCAGGTTGACCTCTAGGCATCCATTATTGAGATGGAAGGTGAGCTTCATGATAGAGTTGTTTCTATTTTGATTCATTCTAGATCTAACTATAGTATATCAGCCCTTGATCTTGTGGGTAAGTGTTGCTTGAGAAAAGAACTGCATCCGAAATCTTGGTTGGTGCAGTTGGCTACAGAGACAAAGAAAGGATTTCATCATTGGATGAGAGCTTGTGCATTTGAGCTGAATGGTATGCCTACATCACCACATCTAAATGTGCTTCCCTTGGGTTCATACAACATGATTTTGGGCATGGATTAGTTGTAACTTCATAGGACCAAGGTATATTGTTATGAGAAGGCTACTGAATTCCTGGATGATAATGGCAAAAATAGATTCTTGCAGTGCATATTTCCAGTGAAAAGAGTATGGATGTTGAGGATGTGGAAGTCCTCAAGAGATGCCATGTCTTACAATAGTTTCAGGATGTGTTTCCTGAAGATATTTCAAAGTTACCACCTATTGTATTGGATACAACACCCTCCAAAACTTTTCCTTAACATCGTTTTAGAGCCTCCTACCAACCTGTTGATAATGCTGGACCTGCAACATCAAGGGATCTCCTCGGTATGAAGTCCAAACTAGACCTCACACTGTTTAGTGTAGGATTCCCATCTGTACGATGGCCTGGTTTCCATTATCTTAAAGATTTACCTCAACTCGTACTTGTCAACACAGGAGAGTGGTATGCTTTTTCTTCCGAGAAGTAAGGTTTGCGTGCCTGGTGATTTCTATTGTTACTTGTGCTAATGGTTCTTTCACTATAGAGGTAGAGGGTAGGAGTGAGTCCCAAGTTGGTTGGGATGAAGTCCCAACTCAGCTAGGAACACACAAAAAATAGGATGTGCACAAATTCCAGAGGAGCAGTCCACACGAATGCGCAATCACAGCACACAAGGTAAGATAACACATACAACACTCAGGGGATGAGTCTGCACAAGTGCAATGGTTGTTATAGCAAGTTTTATGTAAAAGGATTGTCTGATGTCTGGGGGAGTAGCCACCATGGGCGAGACAATGTTTAGAGCATATACAACACATTTTCATTTATAGATTATGTATTACAACAAGTGAAATAGTTCAAGTGTTCAACACAGGTTAAAGCAACATGCATTACAAGTGTTCAAGATCAGTCTTACAAAAATTACAATACATGTGTGAGAATGTTATGGCATGTTACTAGGCTTCTAAATTAAGCGAAAGTTCCAAGACACATCGTTACACCATATATCACTAACCTCGTGCATGGGGTGTTGGAGCCACTACTTACTCCTCAAAGAAAAGATTACAGACTCTCTTGGTTGTGTGGAAGGAGCTGAGGTGAAAATTCCCTTCATGTACAAATGAGACGGTATTTATAGCCAAGGGAAAAACTCACCCTTGTCACTGTTTGACTACCCTCATGACTGTCTAACTTCCATGACTTTTCAACTTTACATGACTCTTTGCACAACAAGTGGGTCTCTTGGACTTCCATGTTAAATTACATTGTTTGACAACATGGCCCATAGTAGAGATGTGGGCGAAATGACTCATGACATGACCCAACATGATAGTGCTGGTACATTCGTGCTACTACTAGAGTGCATGTCGAGTAGCAGTGTTGCTGGGTGATGGATGTCCTCATGGTGTGTCACAACTTCATCTCCGCATTGCAAGGTGTGTGGAGTATTTGATGTTCATTGTTTCATTTGATGTTGATTTGGTACATTTCTCCTTTCTTGTATGTTGGAAGGCTTGATAGGTTCGTCTGTTTTTCCGTCCATGAACACATCTTGCATGTTTTCTCATCTATCTATCTGCGGACACATCTTTGCATGATCATTCATTTGCGAGCACTTATCTTCGCATGCATTGTTCATTCGTTCGTTGGTGGACCTGTCCTTCTCCATATTCTCCCTTCATTCATCCCATTCGTCATCATGCCACGTTTGTTAATATACATGTACCTATAGTGACTCATGAAGAGACAACATCAAATCCAAAAACCTCTTAGTCTACCATGACACATGATCATTTCGGATGCAGGTGACCAGGAGAAGCAGTAAGGTTGCAAGGAAGGATGATGGCTCTGGGTACTACTGATGAAAACTGCATAAGAGTAACTGGGTGATGAAGATGGGAAATTTGAGTAGACTGTGACTATTCGTGAGGTCTGGCTTGACTGGAAGGAAAAAATGCACAAATTTTGGGAGGGATAGTCTGGGTGGTAGGAAGGAAAGGCAGACAGAATCTGGGCATTTTTTGGAATGAGCAGGAAGCCGGGGCTTGATATAAAAAATTTCGCAATTTTTTAGAGGAACAAGTTGGGCTGCATGAAGGATCAGCGAGCAGAAATTGTGCATTTCTTTGGAGGAACTGTCCGGGAGCCTGGCAATAGAAATTGCGCAATTCCCAAGGGGAACTGACAATCAGTTGGCCAGGTTATTGGTAGCAAAAACTACACAATTCCCAAGGGGAACTGGCAGTCAATTGGCCGGGTGCTTGGTAGTAGAAACTGTGCAATTCCTGGAGGGAACTAGCTGTCTGCTGCTGGGAGCTATTGGTGAGAGAAACTGCACTGAGGCTGGGAGGCTGGAATGCTGATCATCTCTGTGCAATTTCTAAGTTGGGAGGAGTACTGGGCAGCAAAGGGCCTACTCAAGAAAACCGCGCACTTTTCTGGGTAAGCAGCCAGTCGACTATCAGGAGGACCAGCTGGAAAAACTACATATTTTTCTAAGGGAGACAAGGATGGGCACTAGGTGTCTGTTTGGCCTATCTGAAAAATTTTCCCAGCCAATGAAGTGGGACAATTCTACAGATTCTATGAAAATTTTATGGGGAATGAGTCCCGGGGTGGCTGCCGGGTCAAATCCTCTGATTGGCAAGTTTGAAGGTTGATTGATATGCTTCCAGGAAGCGCAACTTGAAATGACTGTCTTGATGCTTTTACGCTATTCTGGGTGACAGTCGACCGAGTTGATGATGGGGTGATGGTCCAGCTGTCAGAGGGGATTCCAGTCGTTGAAACTTCAGAAAAATGACTAAGTGTGTGAATGAGTGAAAGATTCACATGTGATCTCGCAAACACACACCAACATGACTTGACGAAGAGACAAATCAAACCATCCAAACACACATGCTCAACATGACTGATTGATGGTGTGAGAGACAAGCACAACACTTGTGATTGATCATTGATTGACCATGAGAACGGTTGTGCAATAATGAGTGTTCTCCATGTGTGAGTGTGACAGATGATTCATAGCGAACACAACATGTACACATGAAGAGAAGACCTTGAGCATGACCAGAACATGCTCACAGGCATGACTTCGATACCAACATGCAAAAACTTGGATGAAATGAACAAGCAAGGAAAATACAAAGACTCACACGGGGTCATGGAGTGAACCCGAGTGTGTGCAGTCATCAAGTGAAACTCTCAAGGGAGGCTCCGAAATTGGGTGCAGACTAAAATTTTGGGGGGTGGTTGTAGCGCTACAACACTTGACGACACATTGGTAGAACTCCAGATTCTCTGTTTTGGTTCATTGATAGCACAGGGCCTTGGTCTCTTGGGGAGTACTAAATCGTTGTGCGGGTTACTTCAACTTCCCCACTTACCCTATGGACAAACATGGTTCTGGTGAAAAGTGTGCAACAAGAAATTCTTGTTGAGAATGCAACAAGATGATGGAGCTTAGTGGAAAGGAGTCGCCTTCACTAAGTGGTCCTGCGTGCAAGTTTTGGCGCAAAGTCTATTTTTAGACATATGGATCATGGTTTATGAGTTGCAGGAAGTTGTTTATGAATGATTGGTCATGTTCGGAAAAATAGATGGACTTCTACTTTTTGGATCATAGAGGTGTGATGAGAATCTATTTTTAGACTGTCAGGTAAAAATAGAAACAATCAAATGTTATTAGCCCTTAGTAATATTTGGACTCTAAACTTTATCTTTTTCTCTTGGAGCACTTCAGTTGGAGCTACAGATGTGGCACATGGAGCTGCCTGAAGGAATCACGTGGTTATTGATCCAAGTGGATGTTGGTGGCTACCCACTTATCCCATTTGGACCCCCGCAACTGTCTCTTTCAGTTTTTCAGTTTCCGTAATTGTAGCACAATTTACTATTTTTAGCAGTGTTTTTCGGGTCGTGAACTTCCGGAGCTTTTTTGAGGCCCTAAACGACGATTTTTGGGAAATCTGGGGGCAACATGGGTCCATGGACCAATGTTTCCCTTCCCAAAGTGGTAGTTCTCGGATAGATCTTTCTAACGAGCTATCATACGTGTCAAATGGAGATCGTATGCCAAAGTTACGACCCCGGGAAATTGATGTACCAATTTACCCAAAACGGGGCCCACAATTTGACATTTCATCTTCTGGGGTTAGGTTTTGGAATGTGAAGGGTTTTCCATTGTTTCTCAACAATAAATAGGCCTTCAAGCCTCATTGTAACACAGTTGGGAACAATTCAGAGGCATGTAGCCACACATCTCTTCTCAAAGATAAGCTACCATCACCCTAGCTGGTTTATTTCCAATTCTGGTTGTGAGCATATTTCGGTATTTTCCATTAATGAAATGAAGTATTATTTCTACTGCATATTTTTGCATATGCTTATCTCTATATTTTGCTGCGTTCCTGTTTAAATCCGGATCAGTATATTTAGATGGCATTCTTATATTTAGTAAAACATGGGAAGAACATTTGAAGCATGTCAAGTAGACTCTAGATGTTTTGAAAAGAGAAAATTTCTATGTTAAGCTATCAAAATGTGAACTTGGAAAAACATCTTTGAATTATTTGGGTCATATTGTAGGGGGTGGTGAATTG